>VZTU01002229.1:107924-178060 GCA_013400835.1 Zapornia atra | reverse complement strand
CAGGTCTCACTGAATGGCAGCACTGAATGTTCTGAACGTTCCCCACAATTTTTAAAACCCTCAGCAGAACTCAAAACTTGAAGCACTCTTAATGTTTGTTCAGACTTTAAATCCATGCAGAGAT
This sequence comes from Zapornia atra, assembly GCA_013400835.1. Taxonomy (NCBI): domain Eukaryota; kingdom Metazoa; phylum Chordata; class Aves; order Gruiformes; family Rallidae; genus Zapornia; species Zapornia atra. The sequence continues at coordinate 177,936 of VZTU01002229.1, read as the reverse complement.
TTGAGCTTTCTTGGTAATGTAATGCTTTTTCATATTGAAGCATGACATTTTAGGCTCCATTTCAGAAACATTCATCTGCGTTACTAATGGACCCGTCTCAGACTCCCACTCGCAGTGGCATTCAGGTGGGCACACTTCATTGCTAGCACAGCGTGAGGATATCATTAACTGTATGACAAATTTCACTTCACCTCAAAGTTTTTCTTCTTATTTTTTTAATTTTTTTTTTCTTTGTCTCATAATTTATTACTAGATAGATTCAAATCAGCAAGCTGGGCCTCTTAAGAAGGAACTTCTACAGTAACTTTGACAGCTGTGAAAATTTGGGGGGTTTTCATAGTGCTGAAAATATGAAATGTGCATGAAAATATGAAAAATTAAATACAAGCCCTCAGCACAAGGACATGGACCTACTGGAGAGCATCCAGAGGAGGCCAGAAACATGATCCAAGGGCTGGAGCATCTCTCCTGTGAAGACAGGCTGAGAGTTGGGCTGGTTCATCCTGGAGAAGAGAAGGCTCCAGGGGGACCTTATAGCGGCCTTCCAATACCTAGAAGGTGCCTCTAAGAAAGCTGGGGAAGAACTGTTCCCAAGGGCATGGAGCAATAGGATGAGGGGTGATGGTTTTAAACTGGAAAAGGGGAGATATAGGTTCGATGTTAGGAAAAAGTTCTTCACTCTGAATGTGGTGGATCACTGGCCCAGGTTACCCAGAGAGGTAGTAGATGCCCCATCCCTGTAGACATTCAAGGTCACGCAGCATCAAGAGAGGTGAAGAGGTAGAAGGGCAGGCTGCTGGTTTTCACAGACTCACAGAATCGTAGGGATTGGAAGGGACCTCCAGAGATCATCAGGTCCAACCCCCTGCCACAGCAGGGTCCCTAGGACAGGTCACACAGGTTGGCGTCCAGATGGGGCTGGAATATCTCCAGAGATGGAGACTCCACACCCCTCTGGGCAGCCTGTCCCAGGGCTCTGTCACCCTTAGTGTGAAAAACTTCCTCCACATATTGGTGCAGAACTTCCTGTGCTCCAACTGTTTGGCAGTGCTGGGTTGTTACTGGGATGTACCGGGTGTCGTGGGAAGTAAGATTTACACCTCAGTGTATTTTTTCAACATAAAATATTTAAACACAAACAAAATCACTTTTCCTCCTGGCTCACACCTACCTGCAGAGCATTCATGATTATTAATCCAACACTAAGAGCGGATAAGATGTTAAAGCATCTTTTTTCTCTCAGCACCAGCATTCTGTTCTTCTCCAGTCTCCCAGAATATGACTGAGGAGATAAGACAGATTGTTTTATTCCTTGCTATGGAGTTCATCCCAGTCAATAATATTGATTAGTGCAGGGTGACTTGATGTAACAAGAATAACACCCCTTTCTTAATTTGAGCCTGTATTTCCTACTTCATGCCTCAGTAGTTCATGCTTGGATGAGTTCTTCAATAAGTCATTTAAGACACAGCCCCCACTGGAGATTGTGGGGTCTGACGTTAATCGGGGAGATGAAGAATTTTCTCTTCCTGGAAGTTGCACCTCTTCTTTCCATGATTTCACTTTTGAAATTGGGAAATTAAATCCCTGAACCTTTTTTTTTAAAGAGCTCCCTCTCTCTCATTGTGGTGAAGTTTTATAAACTGTTTTCATCTGCTTGTTTTTGTGGCACGAATCCTTACGGCAGCATGTCCTAATGGTGCAGCTGAGGAGCTGAGTCAGCCTGTAGAAATATTCTAAGTAAAGATATCCAGACTTTGCATGGATTTCCCACTCCATGGGGAATTTAATATTATACCTTTTACCTGGGCACCAAAGCAGCATCTTAGAATCTACACTGGTGATGTGAATCTTGGTACAAAACACTGCTGAGCTGGAGGAACCATCTAAGGTATGGAAGAACTGGTGTTGGTGTTCTGTAGTGACAGAACAAGGTTTCATGACCTTCAGCAGAAGGATGGTGACAGTCAGGTTAGTATTAGAAAGGTGTGGAAAAAAGTTGGAGAGGGTTCAGAGAAGAAGAATGATCAGAGGGCTGGAGCACCTCTGCTGTGAATTGAAGCTGAGGGAGCTGGGCTTCTTCAGCCTGGAGAAGAGAAGGCTGTGGGGGGACCTCATTGCAGCCTGCCAGTCCCTGAAGGGAGCAGAGGAACAGGAGGGGTATCAGCTTTTTCAAAGGGCAGAGACTGGCAGGACAAGGGGGATGGAGTGAAGCTGAAGGAGGGAAGGGTTAGAGGAGAGATTGGAGGGAAGTTCTTTGCAGATAGAGTGGTGAGGGGCTGGAACAGGCTGCCCAGAGAGGGGGTGGGTGCCCCATCCCTGGAGGTGTTCAAGGCCAGGTTGGATGGGGCCCTGGGCAACCTTGTGTAGCTCCAGGCCTGGAGGTTGGTGTCCCTGCCTGTGGCAGGGGGGTTGGAACTGTGTGATCCTTGGGGTCCTTTCCAACCCAAACAATTCTATGATTTTATGATTAGGGAGAAATTCTTTATTATGAGGGTGGTGAGGCCCTGGCACAGGGTGCCCAGAGAAGCTGGGGCTGCCCCTGTATCCCTGGCAGGGTTCAAGGCCAGGTTAGATGGGGCTTTGGGCACCCTGGGCTAGTGGAGGGTGTCCCTGGTCATGGCAGGGTGTGGGAATTAGATGAGGTCCCTTCCAACCCAAACTACTCTGGGATTCTGGAACCTGCCTGGTCCTTGGACATTGCTGTGAGGTTGCTAAGAAGATTGTCAATTAAAAAAATCAGCAAATAGCTTTTTTTTCATAGATGACTTGCATGTCTTTGAAAAGATCAGAGTCACTTAGTCATCAGGTGTGTTCCTCCCCATGTCTTTGGAGACATTCTTCCTGTTTTGAGGAAAACAGATGTCAGGGTCAAAAAACTCATTGATGTGCTGGTGGTGTTTTGATTTCAAGTAGTTTGTCATTTTCCTGCCTATAAACCTATCACAATAATGTGATTAGGTCCTGTATGTATTATTATTCAATCATTAAGGAGCGTTCACATGCAAAATGAAAAGGACTTGATAACATTTGGGATATGCAGACTTTGCCCAAGTTCATATTTGTGGCTCTTTAAGGTTTTTAACCCAAACCCACAGTTGATACAGTTACTTGGCAGATGATACCGGCAAGATGATGGTCTGTGCTTTGTGATGGGGATAGTATAAAATACAGGGGATTATGTTCTTAATTGCTGCTAATTTTCAGAATTAGGGTGGAGGGTTTTTTTCTGATGCTGTCATTTGCTTATGTGTGGTGCATGTGGCCTGTTCTAAAAATGTTGTCTTCTAGAAGGGTAACACGTGGACACTGCTGCTATCAGGAAATGGAAGGGTTTCAGGACACTCAAACCCTCCCCCTATTTTCTCTCTCAGTTTCTGAATTTAAAGGGTTTTAGGGATAGGAGCTGCCTGTGGAAGTGTCTTTGGATTTCATGACAACGCATGTGGGTGTTTTCATACTACTTGAAGTCCTTCAGTCTGGGCTTGAGGTGTAGAAATCACACTCCCTGAGCTTGTGTTTTACTACCAAGGAGTGTGCCAAACTCAATGAGTTTCACCCAGCTGAGATCCTGTTTGTGTGGAAGTGGAACTTGTTGGGCAATGCTTTTGCTAGGAAATTGCAAGACACCGTAGCACCTAGACTCCTGAGAGACCCAGGAGTGTTAAATGTAATATTTATTTATTTATAATTCATTCAGCAGGCAAAACCAAGCTGTCTTCCAAGGGTTTGAGTGCTGTCATCATCACTCAGAGGTGCTGGAACCTTCCATACATTGATATGTTAGGAGTTGGACTCGATGATCCTTATGGGTCCCTTCCAACTCAGAATATTCAATGATTCAGTGATACAGAAGGTACAAAATGCAGTTGAAGTGCTGCTCTTAAAACCCTTTCCAAGTGGTGTGTGCTTCAAACTATGTCTTAACCACACAGAGAAGACTTTGGGTGTTTGTTACACAAGAAGAAGGTCCTTGTGCTTTTGAGAAAGGGTGGTTGACATGCATGCTCATATGGTGTGTGTTTTATTTGAGCTGTTCAGATAGCTGCTGAAGTCACTGAAACTTCAGGCTGGAGGTAAACATCTGTCAGTGAAGAACCATGAGGCTCCTAATGGCCTCTGAGCTGCAACAGGGGAGATTTAAGTTGGATGTTAGGAAGAGGTACTGTTCTGAGAGGGGGGTCGGGCACTGACACAGGCTCCCCAGGGAAGGGGTCACAGCCCTGAGCTGGACTGAGGTCAAGGAGCATCTGGCCGATGCCCTCAGTGCTCTGCTCTGACTTGGCTGGGGCTGTGTGGAGCCAGGAGTTGGACTGGGTCCCTGCCAGCTCAGGATAGTCTGTGATTCTATGGGCACCTCTCATCCATATGATAGGTACTGTGTTGACACCTCCAGTCCTGTATGTTGGACTTCAGTCCAACTGATAAATTTGCCTGATGTTGCTGGGTAACTCCTCTGTGCTTGAAACCATAGACACCTTCACTTGCAAGTCTTTCTGCAAGAATGTCCCTAACTATGGAAAGAGGAGCCTAAAGTAATGTGTAAATACTGCCTGTATTTTTCCTGTTGCATCTGGGCAGAAAGGATAGAAAGAGCTCATCTGCATGTTAACTAATGATCTTTCACCAGGAATGAAGCATTTATAGACAGACCTAAATGTTTAATTCTCACTTATTATCTAAAAATCAAGGGATGTTCAGATCTGTTAGACAACTTGTTTCATGTTATTTTCCAGGAGGACCAGACGATAACTTAATTGAAGGTGGAGGATCCAAGTTTGTCTGCAAACCAGGAGCCAGGAATATTACTATCATCTTTCATCCCCTCCTCAGGTGAGTAAGGCTTTTCTACATATTGCTATAGGTGAAAAAAAAAACCTAGAATAAGTTAAATTAACTTATTTTCTTTATGAGCACACTGCCACTTCTGAGATAACGTCCTCTCTTTGGTGACCAGGGATAGAATCTGAGAGAATGGCATGAAGCTGCACCAGGGGAGGTTTAGATTGGATGTTAAGAAGAGGTTCTGTACTGAGAGGGAGGTCGGGCACTGGCACAGCCTCCCCAGGGAAGGGGTCACAGCCCTGAGCTGGGCTGAGATCAGGAAGCATCTGGACGATGCCCCAAGTGCCCTGCTCTGTCTTGGCTGGGCCTGTGTGGAGCCAGGAGTGGGACTCCATGGTCCTTGTGGGTCCCTTCCAACTCAGGAGATTCTATGAACTTCCATGAGCTTCTCTCCCATGGCAATGGGCTCATTGTAAAGTTGTGTCTAAAAAGTAATCACTAGTTGAGCTTGTTGCTGATGCTTGTTAATCCTTCTCAAAACTCCCCAGCATACCAAGTGGGGTGGCTTGTCTGGGTGACCCCGTTTCTTTGAACAGTATAATTTATTACTGACCCAAGCTGGGAAGGAAAAGTTTACTTGCAGCCTGCCACAGATTGTTTATTGCTGTCTGTCCATTATGCTTATTAAAAAGTCAGAAGCTTACTTTATGAAGCACAAGGTAAGTTCAGTCTTTGATAAAACCAGTATGGTCTGTGAACTGCAAATGAAATGCCTGATCTGAAGTGCCATGCCAGTTACTCAAATCTTAGAAATTCACAGCTCATCAAGGACTTCTGGAACTTTAAAACAGAGCAAATCTGTAATGAGTCTCTTCTCACCAAGTCACTCACCTCTGATACTTTAATTTTTGCTCTTTTTACTTTGCAATCCAACAGTTCATCTCCTTAGTTTTGCTGTGGTTGAATAATACAATGTTTCTTTTGGTTAATGTCAATCTTCCACCTTGGATTTTCCCTTTATCATCAGACATCCTTTCGTGTTCGGGGCGAACACCTTTAGAGAGCATTTCCCTCCTTTGCTCTCTTTGTAGTACTGACTCTCATACATCACTTAAGCAACAGACTATGTCTCTCCAATGCTAAAACCAAGCAATTAACAAAATAGTAATAAAAAGTTATTTGAATCTGATTCCCAGGGGAAGGACTACCCTGATTGACAGCTTGGTAGCTGAGAACTGTGGTCAACAGTGACTTCTCTGGGCTTAAAAATGCAGATGGAAAGTATATTAATTCACCCACATTTAACTTTCTGATGTCATGACACCAAATACAGGAAAGATCTTGAGAACAACACCTGTTGCAAGGACATAGGAAAATTTGCTGTGGTTTTTAAGGGTTGTGTACATTGTATGCTCTTAATTTATTACTGGATGCCAATTATGAAAGGAATAATTTCATAGGCACGTTTCATTTCAAGCTCTATCCCTTTTAAACAAAAGAAACATGATAAAAATTAAATTTGCCAGAACATAACTTAGAGTTTTCAGCCATTGTGTTATGAGAAAAGATGGATGGTGTTTAAGATGCACTATGCTATTCAAGATACAGCCACCATGATACGACCTCTGCCTCATAATCTTTAATGAATTTGCAGGCTTCTTTCTAGCACAGAGCGGGGTGGTGATGCTTATATTTATATTGATGAGATACTTCACATTGATTTAGAAGCTGGTGGAAATACTTCTTTCTTTCTATTTGCCTTCCTGTTTAATTTTTCCCTCTTTTTTGCCATCCGAGTCAACCACGAGTGCTCTGCTTTAAGTAGCACTTCACACAAACCCTTGGCTTTTCATTACCAGCTTGCAAGATAGGCAGGAGAAATAATTTGCTTCATAAAAAATAATTGCATGAAGATTAAGGTATCTGTGTACAATATATTTTTCATCCCAACCATCTGCGACATCTTAACTTCTTGCATTGAGTAGTTCATCAATAACCTGCATGAAGAGAAAGAAAACACTCCATGACCCAACTCCCCTTTTCTCACCATGGGCTGGAATGAGTTTGGGTGTAGGTGAAGACTGCAGAAACCTTTAAATTATGATTTTATCTACTTTATCCTGGGTCCAGTTTTGTTCAACATCTTTATCAATGACCTGGATGAAGGGATTGAATGCTCCCTCAGTAAGTTTGCAGATGATGCTAAACTAGCAGAAAGTGTTGATCTGCCTGAGGGTAGGGAGNCAATGCCAAGTGTAGAGTGCTGCACATGGGACATAACCCCATGCAGCGCTACAGGCTGGGGGGAGACTGGCTGGAGAGCTGTCAGGCAGAGAAGGACCTGGGGGTGTTGGGTGACTGCAGGCTGAATATGAGCCAGCAGTGTGCCCAGGTGGCCGGGAAGGTGAATGGCATCCTGGCTTGTATCAGACACAGTGTGGCCAGTTGGTCTGGGGAAGGGATTGTCCCCCTGTACTCGGCATTGGATGAGGCTGCACCTCGAGTGCTGGGTCCAGTTCTGGGCTCCTCAACATCAGAAGGACATTGGGGTCCTGGAGCGAGTGCAGAGAAGGGCAACCAGGCTGGGGAAGGGGTTGGAGGGCAAATCCTCTGAGGAGCGGCTGAGGGAGCTGGGGGTGTTGAGCCTGGAGAAGAGGAGGCTGAGGGGAGACCTTATCACCACCTACAACTAACTGAAGGGAGGTTGTAGAGAGGTGGGTGATGGTCTCTTCAGCCAGGTGACAGGAGATAGGACAAGGGGAAATGGCCTCAAGCTGAGCCAGGGCACGTTTAGATTAGATATTAGTAAAAAACCTTTTACTGAAAGAGTTGTGGGGCTGTGGAACAGGCTGCCCAGGGATGTGGTTGAGTCACCTTCCCTGGATGTGTTCAAAAAAAAGGGTAGATAAGGTGCTCAGGGATCTGGTTTAGCACAGGACAGGTATGGTTGGACTCGATGATCTTAAAGGTCTTTTCCAACCTTGTTATTCTGTGATAATGATTGACAGAGTAAATGCATGAGGCCTGGCTGTCTTAACTCATGATCTTCAACTGGGGCACGTGCATGAGGCACGAGATGCAGTGTGCCTGAGATGAGCCTAGGACTGGATTTCTTCAGATGGTAATAATCCCTCCAGGGAATTCTATTCCTCATGGGAGCTGGTAGCAATAACCTGTCCCAGCAGCAAACTGGCTTACCCAGTGACCTCTGCACGATGCTGGCTGGGGCTGCAAAGCGCTGAATATGGTGGATTTGCTAAAATGCTGACCTTTGCAATAATTTCTAGCACATCATCTCACATGTGTATTGCTTGTTGGTTGAATCTCTGCCACCCTTTACTAGACATTATTTTATTAAGTGTCAAGCTCTCAAGGAGGGAATTGCTGAAGTGCCAAGTCTTCACTTGCTTTATTTTCTATTTGTTGTTGAGGTTCTTTATGGCCTGTCTCAATCACCATTCATTGATGTCGCTTGTACAGGCTTAAAATTATTTTGTTTTGATTTCAAAATGATCAATATTTTATTTAGAAGGGTTTGTTTTGTTGGGTTTTTTTTGTTATTATTATCAAGTTCACATAAATATGTTGACAGAGAAGTTTTAGCACTGTATGGGCCAGCTTATTTTATTAGGAAGCTGAGTGCTTCTGAAAGTATTAAGCTAACTGGATCACTGAGCAACCAGACGCTGGAATGATGATTTAAAGCCTGAGCATCACATTAAGTGATGGCTTTAAAATGTAATACAGCACAGTGATGTTAGGTGCAGAGTCATAACCAGAGCATTCATATTCATCAGCCTGAACTTCTCTCTTTTGTACTTCTGATATGAAAAGTGTCACTGTCTGTCACATCAGAGAGTTTACAAACGCAGTGTTAGGTTTGCTGGTTATAATAGCCTTTTTGTATTGTCCTTTTTTAATTTATAAATTGAGACTTAAGCTTGGATCCAGATCCTTTTGAAGAACGTGGAGTCAGCAGGCTTTCAGGGAGCTGTGAATTAACTCCTGTTTCTCCAGTGATGGAAGTTTGTTCAGAGAAACTCTTACCTTACAACCACACAGAGTGTAAGGGCAAATACACACAAATGGCTTTCAAAGTCTTTTCCTCCCTCAAATTCATTAGAGCATCGAGCCAGAGTTGGGAAGTGAGATGTTGTGCCATTTGGGATGCAGGTCCCTAATTTCCACTAGGACAATTGAGACGCACCAAGCCCCAGATTAATTACCAGGACTTAATGATACCACCGCACACGTAATAAATGAATAGTGCATTTTTGGAAGACAAGTGGGTATTGAAGCGGAGATGATTCCTGGGAATAGATTTTACTAACTACATATGAAAACTAATTGCACTTACAAATTGAAGAGGAATACACATCTGATTTTCCTTAATTACATATTGCGGGAGGTGTCAAAGTATAAAAGTTACCAAAAGAGTCCAGTTGCTTTCTTCATCCTCCACTGTTAACCAGCATCTGCTTGGATCCTGAAAGCACTGGTGTTACTGGTCTGTGGACTGATGCCTGACATTGGAAGAAGGGGACGTGCAGGACCAATACTGAAGCCTTTACGTGGTGGAATATTGAACAGCCTGAGTGATGTCTGTTGTAACATTTGTTTGGGGGGGATTTTTGTTGTGGTTGTTGTTGTTTATTTGTTTCAGCTGGCGTTTGAAAGGCACTTGGCTCTTCAGGGTAATAATCACTTTACATATGCTTCATAGAGTATGTTTATTACCAGACAATTGAAGAACAGATGTCTGCAGTCTTGAGGCGTAAGGGGGAGGGACAGGAGGGACCGGAGACAGAGGGGATGATGGCGTTTGGAATTGTGGAAGCACTGCTGATGCTAACTCAGTTGAACATTGTTTGGATATTGGGTAGTAAGGCCCGCAAGGGTATCCATTTATTAATATCAGCCACACTTCATTAAGATCAAGCAGCAATTAAAAGGGTTGTGGGATGGAAGAGAAAGCAAAGCGTTCATTGATTCGGAAGAAGCAGTCGCTTTAAAGCAAGACCATGTCCTCACAAAGAAGTGGACTAGAGAGGCTGAATTGACTTGGCAGCCTTTACCTTGGAATGGGCAGTGTCTGTCTTAGGGGATCTCCCCTTTGCCAGATGGGAAGGACCACAGCGCAGCAGCGCTGTTCTAATCACTGCCTCTCACTTCCAAGTGAGAGAGTGGGGAAGTGAAGACCAAAGTGTTGGTGTATCACAGTGCTAAAAAGAAAAGAAAAAAAGAAAAAAAAAAAAAAAGATAAGAAGGAAGAAAGGCAAAATTACTGATTCTATTTCTGGTGGTGTTTGGGATGCAGAGATTAAAGTTTTAACAGTCCAGTGTGTGTGTGGTCTGAGGTACTGCAAAGATTGCTAGTTCTTGGTGTTCTGGATTGATCAGTGTGTGTGTGTGGAGGGAAGATCAAGTAATAATTTGACATTTTAATTTAACAATTAAATGGTTATGTTAATTTATACTGGTCTCTATCATTTAAAGCTGTAGCTTTTTACTTGATGGCATTTTTTTGAGATTTCCTGTTTCTCCCAGTTCCGTTAACGCTAATAAAAGAGTGATTGCACTTTTAATAAATAAACCAAATGCTTTAGGGAATAATCAAGGAGGATACTAATTTCCTTTTGCTGCCTGTGTTCCTCACCAACGGGTGGCAAGCGGCTCTGAACTGCTGAAAATCAAATTTCAGACTCTGCTCCCAACCTGTCCTTGGAAGGGAGGTGCTCAACATACAGAATGTGTACATACAGGCAGGTACATATATATTAGCAGGGATGTTTTAGCTTTCCATGCTTGGGGAATAATCGCATCGAGCTTCTATTAATTCAGGATATGTCAAGATAAAAAAGGTACTGTATGTGGAATTTAAATCCTCTTGTTTATCTTTACTGTTTTGGGAGGGGATGGCAAAGTTGTCATCGGTTCCTACGAGGCATGTAAGTCCTTTGGTCTTCATGAGCATCAACTGGAGGTGAGCGATGTTCATAACTACAAAGCTATAATTGATACAGAACTTTGTATATAACTAAGAACCTGTGTGTGCCTCGCCAGTAATCCCTTTTATTGGTATAGTTGTACAGCTCTAATAATAAACAGCTAATTTGATTTTAAAAGATGCTGTAATATCTTGTAGCTGTGTGTTATAAAATTAATATTTGATAATATGTGGAATGTGTTCTTTGGGAAGCGAAAGGAATGTGAAAATTAGATTAGTTTGTTAGTTATATTTGGTATGTTTAGAATATGTAAAGTATTTTAAGAAAAATACCTGGTATTTTATGAGCCTAAGGGGTATGTATTATTATTAAAGTAGATGGAAAATGTCATCTTAGGGCACAGATAGTGCAGATAAAGAAAGGTGATGCCTTCAGCTTTTTGAAATCAGACCTAAAATACTTGAATTTCAAAAACTGATAAAACCAACTCAAACTTGGAGAGGAAACTTGGAATATTAACTGCTTAAAGTTGGTATTTCAGATTGAATAATACTCGGAAGATAAGGGGCTAAGGAAAGAAAAGGTCTCAGATGCCACTATGTGTGCAGGAAAGCATTGTTTGCAAACTTTTAAAAGTCAGTGACCCCCTCAAAAATGTAACCATCCGATTTTCATTCATTCTGGCTTTTAATTCTTACATCCAGACACATTATCTTCAGGTGGGGTGTGGGAGGGAAATATCACTTAGTAGATCAAAATCTCACTCTGGAAGGTAGGTGGTATCTTCTCTTTAGAGAGGGTGGCTGCCCAGCCAGGGAGATGATGCCTCTCCACAAGCTCAGTGCTGTGAGGACACAAGTGGGGCTCAGCTCAGGAGATCTCAACTCCTGCTTCTCGTTACGGTACAATAGTCACCTCAATGCTTAATATTCCCATCTTTATTTTGGAATCGTTCATACTCATCCTGGAGCATGACAGGTTCTTGATGCAACTTTTCATCCACTCCCTGTTTACTTCAATTGACCTGAATCAAAATCTTAAGGGAGCAATTTGACACCCACCTACTGAATTTTTTTTCTCCCCCTGGTTTAATGAGTGTTTAGAAGACATTTACTTGACGAGTCCCTTGCTGTTGACATTTAGTACTTTATATCTGTCACCAGTGGGAATGAATGTTTCTTGCAGGCGAATCCTAACTCTTTTCTCTTTGACAAGCTCTCATAAAGTCGACGTCGCTGAATTATAAAGACACATTTCAGAAAAGCTCCTTGTTGTGACACTGCTAAGAAAAGGTTTAGCTCTGACTGAGGCCATCGAAGAAGTGGGACACAGGCTTGAGAAAGGGATGGGGAACAGCTTCATGTTTTCTGCCTCTTTTTTTTCTTTTTTCAATATTTTTTTTATTTTCCCCAGTGCTTTATGAGAACTGACAGTCTTACTGCGTGTGTCTGATTAAAGATGACAGTTTATAAAAACCTTAAGGTAAGGCTGTTCATTTTCGATGACAGAAAATAAAGCAATCCCCCCCACCACCACCACCACAACCACCACCTCCCACACAAACAAAAACTCTTACACACCAAAAAAACCCTCTTAATATGTGATGCATTGATTTTATATTGTCTGTCAGAGAATGTGCTTCAGCAGATCAGTCTAGTTTTGAGTGTTCAAACATGCTCCATCCATACGGGAAATCAACAGCCTGTCAGAAATTTCACATGTCTCCAGCTCCTCCTTTTCCTTCAGATGAAATACAACCTGAAGGAACGTAGAAATTTTGACATTTGCAAGAACTTAGGCTGAATAGCTGCGAACAGTGTTAATTCAATTCCATGACAGTGAATTATTTCTAACCCTTACTGTGTTCATCAAGCCAACAAAGTAGTTTTACCTCATTAATAGCAGCACTGCTTAAGTTCAGTTCTAGTATTTAACTCGTGTTCTCATGGAGCACAATTAAAATTCCCCATTCTGCTGAGCACTGTGGTTTCTCTATGATGTCATATGAGTTTTCAGTGCTTTGCTTACTCCTTTTGCATCACAAGATCTGAATAATTCACTTGGAACTGAATAGTTCACTTGGAAGGGACCTACAGTGATCATCTGGTCCCACTGCCTGACCGCTTCAGGGCTGCCCAAAAATTAAAGCATGTTATTAAGAGCAGTGTTAAATGCCTCTTGAGCACTGACAGGCTTGGGACATTGATGACCTCTTGAGGAAGCCTGTTGCAGAGTTTGAACACCCTCTTGGTGAGAAACGCTTCCTCATGTCCAGTCTAACCCTCCCCTGTTGCAGCTCTGAGTTGTTCCCACATGTTCTATCAGCAGATCCCAGGGAGAAGAGCTCAACACCTCCCTCTCCACTTCTCCTTGGAAGCTGCTGAAGTGATGATGGTGAAGTGGTGAGGTAGCCCCCACCCCCAGCCTGCTTTTCTCCACAGTAGACAAGCCCAAGGCCCTTAGCCATTCCTCACAGGCCTTTCCTTCCAGCCCTTCAGCCAGCTTTGTTTCCATCCTCTGGATGCATTCAGGGACCTTCCCATCCTTCTTAAATGGTGTGGCCTAGAACTGCAAACACTACTCAGGGTGAAGCCACGCTAAATGCTAAGTACAGCAGGAATGAGGGATGACCAGAAGGGACAGGGAGGGGATTGTCCCTCTCTGCCCTCGGGGGGCCCCAGCTGGAGTCCTGTGTCCAGAGCTGGGGCCCCAATACAAGAAAGATGTGGGACTGTTGGAGAGGGGTCAGAGGAGCCATGAAGATGAACAGGGGGCTGGAGCACTTCCCCTATGAAGAGAGGCTGAGGGAGCTGGGCTTGTTCAGCCTGGAGAAGAGAAGGCTGTGGGGGGACCTCATTGCAGCCTTCCAGTCCCTGAAGGGAGCAGAGAAACTGCAGGGGATTCAACTTTTTCAAAGGGTAGATAATGGCAGGACAAGGGGGATAGATTAAAACTAAAGGAAGGAAGGGTTAGATGAGAGATTAGGGGGAAGTTCTTTACAGAGAGAGTGGTGAGGGGCTGGAACAGGCTGCCCAGAGAGGTGGTGGATGCCCCATCCCTGGAAGTGTTCAAGGCCAGGTTGGATGGGGCCCTGGTCAACCTTGTGTAGCTCCAGGCCTGAGATTGGTGGCCCTGCCTGTGTCAGGGGGGTAGGAGCTCTGTGATCCTTGGGGTCCCTTACAACCCATGCCATTCTATGATTCTATGAATGACAGTAATACTTGAGATACAGCATCAAACCTTGTGTACATCTTTTCATCCAGTTCTTTCCCAAAGAGATGGTGAGCATGGCTACTGGGTGTGGGTTAAGAAGCTGGCAAAAAGTGATGGTTTCGTACTGTGGAAAGAAGAATCATGGCTTTTCCTGCTATTACAGTATCTGACAGGTGATTGGAAGAGGGTTATTTTTTACTTTTCAAGCTTGTTGTAGTGTTAAAGTTTTAACATTGCCAAAAGCCAGCAAGTCTTTTGTGTGAATTTATTGTTATTCTAACTGATGTTTTACTAGTCCAATCAATAGTGAACAATTAGTAGTAGTAGACTTATGGTAAAATCAATAAGAGTTATAAAAATCTTGATTTAAAGACCAGGTTATCAAATTATTCATTCTGTCTAAATATTTTAATTAAAAATTAAAGTAGTTCAGTCTATTCAGCCCATGATGGTAATTGGGAAGTGATCTGTTTTTATCTCAGTCTTTTCCATCTTATTTTCTCCCCCCTTTCCTCTTGAAGAAATGAATGAAAGAATGGCTGGCTGGGGGTCTGCCAGTTGGTCAAGGTCATTCCACCACAAGAAGCTACTCTGGTCTTCCCAGGGTCTTAGAGATGCCAGCAAATCTTTAGGGAGCTAAGAAGGAAGAGGAGAAATTTGATTAAATTAATTTAGTGGCTCTTCTCTGATACCAGGTATGGCAAATAGTCTGGGGAATTTCTCTTACATTTCTCATATCACATCACTGGATGAAATAATTTTACATTAGAGTGTTTCCTTTCCCATCAACCAGCCTGAAAGTCAAATCCACTTACATGTTTTCCAGGCCTAAACACCTTTTTTCCCCTTTAAATGCAAATTTTCTGTAGGAGAATCTAATATACCTGCAATTTTTTGTTTTCTTTTAGCTCTGTTTCCATATAAAACCGGGTGCGTTAGCTTACATCTAACTAAACTCCAGTTTTACAAGGGTGTGCTCAGCTAAAGTATCTCCTGGAAGTACACATGTGAGAGCTGTGGATTTGTTTGGTGGAATTTAAAAAAAATCTCAGTTAAAAAGAGGATTTTTTTTTTCCCCATTAATCCCCACTTTTCCAACACAAACTTGCAGTCTGCTGCCCATGCTTTGCCCAGATGGACAGATGAATTGATTCTGGTTATTGTAGCAGGGATGGGCAGGGTGAGACTGGGCTTGTAAAATGCCTAGCTTGCTTTTGAACGATACTTGAATCTTGTGTGAACTCGACTGGCTGTAATTTATCATCTCCTAATGGCACCTCCTTAGTAGGGTAGGTGCAAGAAGTTGATTAGAGATGGTGAGGAACCTTCCTTTGTTACCACAAGGTCATCTAGGGCTGCAAAGATGATGAAAGGCCTGGAGCATCTCCCCTGCGAGGAAAGGCTGAGTGAGCTGGGGCTGTTCAGCCTGGAGAGAAGAAGCCTGAGAGGGGATCTGATCAATGGTTATCAATATCTGAAGGGTGGGACACAGGGGGACATGGGCAGCCTCTTCTCAATGTCTCTGGGGACAGGACAAGGGGTGATGGCCTCAAGTTGGAGCACAGGGAGTTCCACCCCAATATGTGGAAGAACTTCTTCCCAGTGAGGGTGAGGGATCCCTGGGACAGGCTGCCCAGGGGGATGTGGAGTCTCCTTCTTTGAAGATATTCCAGACCCATCTGGACACCGACCTGTGTGACCTGTCCTAGGGACCCTGCTTTGGCAGGGGGTTGGATTTGATGATTGCTTGGGGTCCCTTCCAACCCCTACGATTCTGTGATTCTGTGTTCTTCTCAGATTGCAACCAAGACCAAAGGAAAGGAGCTAGTGTACTCAAAGCATGGACCAAAAATAAACATTAGAATTAAATGAGAAATTAAATATATGGGTCTTACTTGCCTTAAAGTTTATAGATTTTCTTTTTCCCATTTCTTTTCCTTTTCTGTTGGTTTCTTTCCAGCAGAAACAAGACTATTGCGGGACTAAAAAAATCCCCCATGTTGGTCAGAAAGGTGTTTAGCAAAGCTGGAATGGATCCATTTCTTTAACCATCTTAAATATGAAATGGTTTCCTCTTCAAATCCTTTAAGGACCCTGAGATACACATGGGGACCCACATTTAATTCTTTGGCTTATCAGACTCTACAGGTCTTTTCAGTGCCAAGGTGAGATTCTGCCATGCAGGAGCTGGTGCCTTTCTAGCAGCTCTGTTGCCGTTGGAGAAGGAAATTCCACAACAGTTAAAATTTACTTCAATTGCACCAGCTTTAATGTCAGACATAGCATGTGCCACTCTGATGCTGCAGGGAGAAAAAGGAACGGGGAAAGTGATGGAAAAACTCACAAGGCAAAAACAGAAAAGCAGCCTTCAGTTTTGGTGTGGAAGGAGGGGGAACTTGACAAATTCTAAGTTTGTAATCTGTCTATGGAAGCTGGTTCAGAAAATACATTAGTGAGGGCTTTCCCTGTGTACAATAGGGGAAATCCAAGGATGACAAACCGGTGTGGGTAAAGTCTAAATCACAGTCCAGCGGAGGGCTCCGAAGATGATTAAAGGACTGGGGCATCTCCCCTGGGAGGAAAGGCTGAATGAACTGGGGCTGTTCAGCCTGGAGAAAAGAAACCTGAGAGGGGATCTGATCAATGGTTATCAATATCTGAAGAGTGGGACACAGGGGGAAATGGCCAGCCTCTTCTCAGTGTCTGTGGGGACAGGACAAGGGGTGATGGCCTCAAGTTGGAGCACAGGCAGTTCCATCCCAATATGTGGAAGAACTTCTTCCCAGTGAGGGTGAGGGAGCCCTGGGACAGGCTGCCCAGGGGGGTGTGGAGTCTCCTTCTCTGGAGATATTCAAGCCCCATTTGGATGCCGACCTGTCCTAGGGACCCTGCTTTGGCAGGAGGCTTGGACTTGATGATCTCTGGAGGCCCCTTCCAACCCCTACGATTCTGTGATTATGTGATCTTGAATACGTTATAGATGAGCAGTAATTGCACTTTGTGTAGTACCACTGCCAAGCACTTCTATAACCCCTTTTGTCTGATAACTTCCAAGCTTTTCAAAGGTTTCAACTAATTAACACATCAGTGTGAAATTGCTCTGGAAATCCTAGTTATGTGACTGCCAGGGATGAAGCTGTTGTGGATGAAGTGGAAAGTTGAACGGTCATAAATTTCATGTGGATTTGGAATAGGCAGAACATACTGAAAGTCATAAATTCCCACTGTTATTAATCTAGGTCCAGATTTTCTGTTTCACTGTAAATTTGGCTCACCAGGTTTTATTTTTACAAATGGATTTGCTCTGGGGGGTGCAACATGTCTGTGACAGCTTAGTTCAGCCCTGAGACTCCTTCTCTAGCCTGATAGCAATGGCTCTGCTGCCTCCTCATACTCTGGTGCTTCAGTCAACTTTTCCTTGGGTTACTTAGTCAACTCAGGACTACATTGAGCTCAAGGTGGTAGGGAAGCTCTTTGCAAACTTCAAGCAGCTTTCTTCTCATCATTGCATTCCTTACAGTCAGGTTCTTCTGCTGGCTTTGAGTACGGGAATATTGAGCACCTCTCCTATGAAGACAGGCTGTAAGAGTTGGGCTGGTTCAGCCTGGAGAAGAGAAGGCTCCAGGATGAACCTACTTGTGCCCTACCAATGCTTAAAGGGGTCCTACAAGAAAGTGGGAGAGGGACTGTTTATCTGGATGAGCCTTTTGTCCATATGAGGCGCCAAACATATCACTATACGATCATCTGATGAAACCATTAATCCAAGCTGTTCTCATCTGCATTTTTCCCCAAAGTCCCCACCACTGGTAGGTCTCTGGTCTCAAGAGGTACATCCATCCCAGCCACGTGAAATACCTGTTTTTTCCTCTCTGATGGGAGGAGATCTGCCATGTGCATCCCTTGTGAGCCTCCTCGAGTAAATGTTTGGCACCTCTTCCCTATTAAAAAAACAAATAGAAGTTGTCAAGGACAGAGAAGTATTGTTCCAGTAAGCAGAATGGGTACTTATTATCAGTTTTAGATACGCCCAGGCCAATAGTTAAGTGTTTTTTTCTGGTTAGTTTGATGAAAGGCAGTAATGGGTTTAATTGCTGGTTGTCATTTGTAATGTAGTATATGCAGTATTAGAGTTATTCTGATAATGTGTTGTAATTACCTACCATCAAGCGTTTTACAATGTTAAAAATATGATCTTTGAAGTAAAGCAGCTAGCTTCTTTGAATGGAAGGCAATAGCTATTGAGAGCACAATATCATTTTAAAATGTCAATCAAGTCAGTTAGATAAACAAAATGAAGGTGGTGGGGTTTGGGGTGGGGCTTTTTTTCACACAAATTCTTCCTGTGCCCTTAAACCTACCCCAAAGCTTGGCAGAATAAGCAACATGCCTGGAGGGCTGATAAATAAAAGCTATTTCAGAGTTCCCTTCACCCACTTTGAAAAGTATTGTGCATCTTACGTGAAGTGCTCTTTGTGTTCAAACCCAAAGGGATCAGAATCACAGAATAACAGAATCATAGGGGTTGGAAGGGACCTCGAGAGATCATGGGGTCCAACCCCCCTTCCAAAGCAGGGTCCCTAGCTCATATTGCACAGGTCGGCATCCAGACAGGTCTTGAGTATCTCCAGAGGAGACTCCACACCCCCTGGGCAGCCTGTCCCAGGGCTCTGTCACCCTCACTGGGAAAAAGTTCTTCTGCATATTGGTGTGGAACTCCCTGTGCTCCAACTTGAGGCCATCACCCCTTGTCCTGTCCCCACAGACACTGAGAAGAGGCTGGCCATTTCCCCCTGCATCCCATACTTAAGTTACTTATATTTTATATGTCTATTCGCTTTGGCTTTGCTACAGGAGGAGAGAAGAAACTCTTGGAGGTAGCATTGCCCCTAATTCTGCCTGAGAAATGATTGTGCTAGATGGTAGATGGGGCAAAATGTTTTTTGAAAGGCAGAGGTTTCAATTTGCATTGACCTTATCCACGCGTACAAATGAATCAAGGGATGCAAATGAAGTGGGGGAGGTTGAGCTACCAAATTTGTATGCTTGGTTGCTTCAGTCCCGTGCCTGGGCTGGCAAAAAAAGGGGAGGGAGAGAGAAAAAAATCTGAAGTCTGACAAATAGAAGTGTAGCTCCCAATGACCTTTACTTACTGTTATAATCTTGGTGTAAAACACACAAAGTCTTGAAGATTTTTAATCAGCAAAGCTGAATTTTGATGAAACCACGTGCCCCAGTCCCATTACTGCTGCAGAAACTGATTGTAATTCATAGTAATATTCTTGATTCGTAAGGACTGACACCAGTGAACTGTCACCTTTTCATATTCTTTCCATCTTTGTGTTGCAAAGCCTGTTGTAAGGTGGAAGTATCCCACATTGATAAACTCCACAGCCATTCACATGTGAAATGGAGCTGTTGGGGTGAGTCCAGAGGAGGTCACGAAGATGATCAAGGGCCTGGAGCACCTCTCCTATGAAGACAAGTTGAGAGAGTCGGGCTTGTTCAGCCTGGAGAAGGCTCTGGGGGGACCTAATTGTGACCTATCAATACTTTAAGGTGTCCTGTAGGAAAGTGGGAGAGGGACTGTTCTCCAGGGAGTGCAGTGATAGGACAAGGGCAAATGGCTTTAAGCTGAAAGAGGGCAGGGTTAGGTTAGATGTGAGGAAGGAATTCTTTACTCTGAGGGTGGGGAGACCCTGGCACCTGGTGCCCAGAGAGGTTATGGAAGCCCCTGGATCAGGGTTCAAGGTCAGGTTGGATGGGGCTTTGGGCACCCTGGTCTAATGAGGTTGTCCCTGCCCATGGCAGGGGGGTTGGAACTAGATTTTCTTTGAGGTCGCTTCAAATCCAAAGCATTATATGATTCTGTGATTCTATGAAATGCATTTGAGTAACAAAGCATCAAAAGAAACAGGAATTAAAACAGCAGGTATATGTTCTGTATTTTTAGCCTAGATCTTTGATTAAGAGGTTTAAATTGAATGTTTTGTTGTGGTTTTTTTTCTGTAGGGAGTCTCACGTACATATATAATCTCATGCAGGGACTCATATCAATGCAAAGCCTCTACAATCATGAACCAAAATTTCCACTAGCCCTTAGCATTTAAGACACAATTGTTCCTCTAATTTAACATATGTTGCCAAAAAAGAAGATGAAAAGACCAAGACTATGACAGCAGTTATGTTTTTCTTCTTCCAGAAAGAAGATTATATAAAATCTTTCTTAGAATTCTTTCAAATTCCTAAAGCTCAGGTAGATCTTGTCAGAAACATGTCTTGTGTTCAGGTGGCTTGCTGAATTTTAAAGACAATTTAAAATATGGGGTTTTTTCCTCTCCTTTTCATATAAAATCAAACTGGAATAACCAAGGTTGACAGTAGATTTTTGCAGAACTTAATAGGCGTAAATCTCTTTCTGGATGGAATTGGCATCAAGCATGAATTGCTGGGCTCAGGGAGAAGATGATGTCAGTGTCGCTAACGGGCATTGTCTAAGACTTCCCTGTGTTTGGTGGCAAGTCCCAGCAGCTCAACACAGAAAAAAGTCAAATTGTCAGAAGTCATTAGTGGTTGTCACTTCATAGACCTTCAAACTGGAGTACCCCTTTGGAATTTCAGTGGAAGGGATCTTTTTTTTCTCTTCAAGTAAGTAGGACATTTCAGATGTTGTACAAAACTGCTGGATTTTAACCCATTCATAGCTTTTTGGCTATAGCTGCAATGAAATGCTGAACTTAGAAGTGTGAGGTTGGGTTCCATGTTCTGCCAGAGCCTTTGCTATTTCTAGCAGGTCTTTGTATACCCAAATCCCCAAGGATACATTTTGAAGCTTGATTTCAGCAGAGATGGCAGGCCTTTGAGATATGGGTAGATAAGCTTTGCTGAAATGTTATGGTTTAGGACATTCCAACTTCAGTACATCAGATCACTTGATTCCTTGCATTTGTGCATTGCTTCATTTCTGGTTTTTTGTTGGTTTTTTGGTGTTTAGTTTTTTTTTTCAGGTAGCCTCCAACACTTACTTTAGTGAAGGAGGGTTTGAAAGGGATTGCCTAAGACAGGCCTAGAGTTGCCCTCCTTCCACTGTTCTTTGTAAAACAAAACAAGTCAGCACTAAATGATGCTATTTACGTCTGTTTATAAATGAGCGCCCTTTCTGCTGATTTATTCCTTGGCTTCTAATTAGGAACTTCTTGATTGTTAATTGGGGCAGTTTGACAAAGAAAGAGGAGGCTGATTAAGGAGGAGGTAAATAAGCTAATATCTTGTAGAGGGTTTGTCCTGAGGTTTTTCAACCAGCACCATCCAGGTAGGAATCCTTCATCATTCATCTCCTAGAGCATGAGAATTTGATCTTGCCTTAAAGGCGTCTTCTGCACAGCTCTGTCAACACATGTGTTTCCATCACCCCTCCATTTTAGCCATTCTAGCAAAATAGCTTCAAAACCCTCGTCCTGGTTTCTTCTGCTGAGGGTCCATGTTGAAGCTACGGTGCAGTTGAACTCTAATTCCATCTCCTCCAGGTTGTTTGCTGCTCCAGCGTAGTAACAGAAGTCTGGGATTTGAAAAATATATTCTTTTTCTATTTCTCTCTCTACAAGAGGTGGATTTTGGGAGCCTTATTTAGATGCCTCTACCCAGATTCTCAAATACAAAGTGGTGCCACTACCCAAGGCTGTTGAAACTCTGGTTCACAGGGAGTTATTTTTGTAGATGATTTTTTTTTGCACATAGTCATACAGAAATAGAAAGGTTTTGGTTTAGTTAATATGTTTTGAATTCCCAAATTTTAAAGGATATATTACTAATGCTTTGGTGCCCTAATTAAATACCTAATTATATTTAACACTTCTACAGTTTTTGCCTGTTTCTGATGGCTTTTACTGTGCTGATCTTTGCTGTTTGTGACATTTAAAGCATATGTTTGAGTTCTCCCATCTCCTGTGTCTTGTCATTTTGTTGCTCTTTTTTAGAACTGGTATGTAACTTTTGCAAAATAATTGCACAATAAGGAATCCAGTCTCATTTTTTTGAAAGATACAGAAGCAGTGGGTATACCCTCAAGAAAAAAGAATTAGAGAACCATGGTGCAGCTGCACATGGGATGAGAACAGGGAACCAGCTGGTTTTGTGAGTGGCAGAGTGGTTGGGGGTATGTAAGAACCCTTTCCTTGCAGCTTTGGTTTTAAATTGTCTGTGTAGCATCCCTCTTTAGAGGCAAAATATATCGAAGGGTGAAAAAAAAGCAAAACAAGAACATGGAAATCACCTTAAACTTGGCCTGGAGGGGCATTTTACAGTAAATCTCTTGACATTTTTGATAGCTGTGTCATTACAAAGTTGAAGGAAAAATTCCCACCTTGTCTGACAAACCACCCCAGTGAGAGCAGTTGTGTCACAAGCCATTAATGTTCATCACTGCAAAGCATAATGTGGCTTTGTCCTATGTTACTCCATCGATACTTATCTGGGAGGTGTATAGAGGTGGCCAAGGGCTATAGCAAGAAGTGAAGTTTCAAGCTCAAGGGTTGTCTCTCTTGTGTAACATCTCAACAACACTGTTGGCCCAGAAGGCACTAGTGCTGAATTGTTGGCAAGGGGTGCATGACATCAGTGTCACTTTGGTTTTAATAGGGAATGTTGGTTTATGGAGATAGATGAAGCCTGTGTGCTTCAAGGGAAGCTTCTGGGGCAGGAGTGAGGGTTGGCTCATGCTGGAGTGCACCCAGTGCGCATGGGGACAGATACGTTGAGATCGGTGTCCTCAGGCCTTTGCATTATCGCTGCTTCCCTGCAGTGCCAGCCAAGATGGTCAGCGTTCCTCAGCTGGAAAATCACTGCCTTTCACAATTTACTGTACCTCAACTCCCACCCTTAGTTTTGTTTTGGGTTTTCCCTTTGTTTAGCTATTTGCTGTGTGAGAAATAGCACGGCGACATGCAGGCTGAGAAGGTACCCCATCTTTCCACATATTTCTGTTCCCTTTTTTTGTGTATTCCTATAGAAAAATTTCTCAGTTGCACTAAGGATGCTATTAAGTCTTTGAAACACAACATAAGAACTATCAAATTATTTTTATTATCATAAACTTACTGCAGTATCTAAGTGCCAATACCGTCTGTCTGGTCTATTTTTAGGAAATCCAGAGTGGGATGAATTAAGAAGACATATGTTGATGGGTTACTAGGAGGTGCTGAGCTTTATTAGTGTGAGATTGAAACTAACCTTTTTCTGTAGTTCTCAGAACAGCAACACCACAATGTATGCATTGCAAAAGGTCCTTTTGGCTGCATCATCGGTTCTCAAGGAATACTAGCATTAGAAGGCAGAGATGATTTCAGTGAGAGCATCACCAAACATATGCAGGGCACTGAGGTTCTCCTTTGTTTGGTTGCTGCTGGAGAACTGTAGCAGAAAACCAGAAAGACCAGGAAATTTAGGTCTGGAGGTGTGTATGGGAGTGAGATGCTCTGGAGCAGGTCTGTTGATAGATCTGCCTGATTTCACAACTGCATGCAAAGGTTAGATCTGAGGGTTGGTTCTTTTTCTCTATTCCCCTTGAGTTATTAATGATGTTTTTTCAAATTACAGATTACAAAGTAAGACACACAGCTTAAATTCCTGTCTTATTTGTAGCCTCTAAGACCTGATCATTGATGCTTTGGGAGTTTGCTTCCCAGTCCCCATCAATTTGCAGTGCCATGGAGCCTTGCTTGCTAACTCCATGTCACATCAGCAGGAAAAACCTCATTAGCATGTGTTGTTTCTTAAGATAATGGACAGAATTTCAGTTTAGTTTCTGTGCAAGGGCATATTCTGTTTAAAAACAAGCCCTGTTCACCCTAAGGAAGCAGGTTGGAGGGGTTTCCTTAGCCAACAACTTCTTCCTTATTGAACTTGCCATCACACCCTGTTCTTTCTCCTCCTATCTCATACATGAAGGACCAGAGTCTGAAGTAGACCAAAAATAGTCAGGATCACATATATCTGTATACATACGAGGCTTCATCAGGCCATTTTCTGGACAGTTGCATCCTCATCTCATACACAAGGACAAAGCTGGGCTGATAATAGAATCTGCACCTTCTCTTTTAGGATATTTATAACTATGGTGAGAAATTGGCTCTTTGCATGTCAAATAGGTGGGAATATCTATTCCCACAGTTAAATTCCATCCATGGGTAAGTACAGTATGAACATACTTCTGAATAGCATATAAAAGAGAGAGCACGATCTGATTCTCAGCTTACTAAAATAAATGTCAGAAAGGACATGACCTAATTATCTTTCTTCCCATTTCCCATCTACATGAAGTCTTTCAGCTTTGTGGGTGTTTTTTAAAACCACTGATTTTTGTCATCAATCCTAGAATTTCCATCATTTCTGTATTCACCAAAGAGAGCGATGAATTGTGTGTGTGTTATAATTATGTGATGACATGCAAATAATATCTCCTAGGTAAAGAATCAAAGATTCTGTAATTGATAAACTTTTAAAAAAACCCTTTGTTAAGCTCAGAATATGTCAGTCCCAGGGTTAAAAGTAGTAAGTGAAACAGTAATAAATATGTAGCATTCACCTCAAACTTCTTAATGTCATTTCTCATTCTGTTGCTTCCTTTGTTGCCTCAACACCAGGTTGATGCTCGTAGCTCAAGGGCAAGAAATAAAGCATTTTCCTGAGCCAGTCTGCAAAGGCTGGGTATTATTGGACTGAGATTTAACAAGGGCAAGTGTAGGGTCTTGCATCTAGGGAAGAACAACCCCAGGCACCAGTATAGGTTGGGGACTGGCGTGTTGGAGAGCAGTGTAGGGGAGAGGTACCTGAGGGTCCTGGGGGTCAGCAGGATGACCATGAGCCAGCAATGTGCCCTTGTAGCTAAGAAGGCCAGTGGCATCTTGGGGTGTATTAGAAGGGGTGTGCTTAGTAGGTCAAAAGAGGTCCTTCCACTGACAGTCTTCTTGGTCTATCAGTTGCTGTTTATGAGCTCATTGAAGGGATAGTACAGTAGACATTGTGAAAGGAAATGGGGTTTATTACATCATAGTTTTCAATGCCCTTGAAAACAGAAGGCTTTTTAATGTTTTGTTTGGTTTTGCCATGACATAGTTTTGTATGTGTAGTTTTAATGGAACCTGCTGTCTTCTTGCAAGCCTATGTTGAAGACTCTTCTGTTCAGTGCCCATTACTTTTTTCATAAGGCATTTAAATATGCTGAAACGTGTGAGTCTGTGGAGGAGAGGGGACAGAAGCGCATAGAGGAAAAGCTAAAAATCTCCATTAAGGTGTCTGTCTCTGAAGGCAGAAGAACTGACAACCACAGAATCACAGAATGATGGGGGTTGGCAGGGACCTCTGGAGATCATCCAGTCCAACCCCCTCCCAGAGCAGGATCCCCTCAAGCAGGCTGCATGGCAAAGCATCCAGGATCACCGGGTTTAAATCTCTCCAGAGAATGAGACTCCACACCCTCTCTGGGCAGCCTGGCCCAGGGCTCTGCCACCCTCCCAGGAAAGAAGTTCCCCCTCATGGTTAGGTGGAACTTCCTCTATTCCAGTTTTTGCCCATCACCTCTTGCCCTTTCCCTGGGCACCACTAAAAAAAGACTGACCCATCCTCCTCACCGCACCCCTCAAGGATTTATCAGCACTGATAAGATCCCCCCTCAGTCTTCTCCAGCCTAAAAAGTCCCAAGTCCCTCAGCCTCTCTTCACAGTGCTCGTGTTAAGTTTACAACTATCCTTTAGACTTGTCTAGTCAAAGTATCCAAAAATCCTAAGTGACTAATTATTAGAATTGTTAGGGCAATTTCCTGTTAGAAAAATTACTCTCATTGTTTTTATGCTTAAGTAAGTATGGTTTAAGTTGCAGATTACAGTGAGGCTGGACAAGTTTTATTTCTCATGGTGGTATTTCACAACAGTTAATTAAAATAAGGCTGTCTTCTGTCCTTCCCTGTAGGGCTGAGACACCAGCAACTCTTACGTTAATCTAGGTCTGGATGAAATGCCTCTTCATATTGATGTTTCTCCTCTATTTGAATCTTCCACTGGAAATCTTCTAAGAGAATATGGGGAGGGCAAAGGATTTTAGGTTTGAGATCAAATTTGTGCGTAGCTCTTGAAGAATGGTAGGACATTTGCAGGAACGGGCTGCCCAGAGACGGGGTGGATGCCCCATCCCTGGAAGTGTTCAAGGCCAGGTTGGATGGGGCCCTGGGCAACCTTGTGTAGCTCCAGGCCTGGAGGTTGGTGGCCCTGCCTGTGGCAGGTGGGTTGGAGCTCTGTGATCCTTTGGGTCCCTTCCAATGCAGACCATTCTAGGATTCTATCATTTGCTTTGAACAGATGAACCTATTGTCAAAATTAGGTAAAGTGACAGCCCCAGCTCTGTTTTGACCCATCCCCTAATGAATTTGAGTGCCTCCAGCCGTTGAGGTGTCAGTGAGATCTGCACCATATTTTCTTTTTTTCTTTTTTTTTTTGCCTTAAGAACTCTGATCTTCAAATTTAACCCATTGGACACCCTCCATTGACAGCACATGTCATCTTCACCCAGTGACAATCACTGAGTGATCAACAAAAATAACTCCCTCTCTGAAGAGGAATCAAAGCCATTGAAGGGTGAATGTTGCAATCACAGCCTTTCAGCCTGTGATGTGTGCGCGTGGAGACAAATCTCAAAATCCCTGCTACTTCTCCTTTCTTTTATAGCTGAGTTTCAAAGAGTAGGGCAGTCTTATCCCTGCCTTTAAAAATGCTTTAATAAGAAGTTTTTTCCTTCCCTGCCTTCTCTGCTGTTCTTCTGCCTTCTTCAGAGCATCATGCATAAATTATTGCAATTTCACAACGCTTTTGGCTTCCTTTTCAAGAGCTGTTGATATTTTTCTGACCATTTTAGTCAAGATCGGTGTCACAATTATGCTGAGGATTCATTTCTTTAAACTTTCTATTAATTTGCTGCCACATCAGAGTGACCAGAGCAAAAGAGAGGAGGAAGCAAACAATATTTCAATAACTAATTCACTTCTTGATGACTTGCGGTTCCTCCTCTCTTTAATGTCACTGCTGTCCCACAGTGACCTGATGCCAAGATCTATTCGGTTCCCCCCCGACACATGTTACAGAAAATACTGACCTGACCTTTAAAAAAAGTTATTAACATTTATAAATTTTATTTTACTGTGTCATGTTGAGAGAAATTGTTCCAGTTGGACAGGAGAAATACATCTACAATGGCATTCCTTCACTCATTTATGGAACGGTGTGTTACAAATACCTCCCTGTTTGGTCCCAAGCTGACTGTCCTCTCATCTACCCTCTCAAGTTTAATTTGTCTTTACTTGCTGGTCTTTGCAGATAAGCTTGAATAAACTGCTTTTTGTGATGTTATCTACGTTTCTGTATGCCTAACACCAATCAAAAGGCAAACTGTTAGACTGTGCTTGATGAAGTTCTAAGCAACCTGCTCTAGTGAAGATGTCCCTGCTTACTGCATGTGGTTGGACTAGATGGCCTTTAGAGGTCCCTTCTAACCAAACACATTCTGTGATTCAATGATTTTTGGTGTATTTGGGAAGAAGTTTTCTCAATCATTTCAATCCCTGAGTTTTCTTGGAGTGATCAACTTCTGATGGAAGTACTTGGAGGGGCTGAGGGTGATCCTGTCCATCTGTGAGCAAGAGGAGGCATTGCAGGAACATCCTGGCTGTATTTTGGCACTAAGCTGAAGTCCTCTTCCACAAGAATCCTCTTCCTCACCTCGAGCACTGTGTGTAGTTTTGGGTGCCACAGTACAAGGACACAAAACTCTTGGAGGCTGTCCAGATGGGGCAAGTAGGATGGAGAACGGTCTGGAAGGGAAGTCTTACAATGAGAGGATGAAGTCCCTGGGTTTGTTCAGCTTGGAGAAGAGGAGACTGAGGGGAGACCTCCTGCTGAGGGGGAGCAAAGGGGCAGGCAACAATCTCCTCTCTTTGGAGACCAGGGATGGAACCCGAGGGAACGGAGTGAAGCTGTGCCAGGGGAGGGTTAGGTTGGCTGTTAGGAAGAGGTTCTGTGCTAAGAAGGGGGTCAGGCACTGGCACAGGCTCCCCAGGGAAGGGGTCACAGCCCTGAGCTGGGCCAAGGTCAAGAAGAATCTGGCCGATGCCCTCGGTGCTCTGCTCTGACTTGGCTGGGGCTGTGTGGAGCCAGGAGTGGGACTCGATGGTCCTTATGGGTCCCTTTCAGCTCAGGAGATTCTGTGATTCTGTGATGCTATGAGTGTATGAGTCCCCTCTGTGCAGGTTTGGCTCAGTAGTTGCAGACTCTACATTTCACTTCTTGCAGCCTCTCCTGAATGTAATTAGGAAGCCAGGCTAAGGCTGAGCAGGGGGATGTTGTTGGTGTCTGTAAATACATCATATGAATAAAGGGCAAGAGTCAGGAGGACAGAGCCAGGCTCTTCTCAGTAATGTCCAACGATAGGACAAGGGGCAACAGGGGCAAGCTGGAGCAGAGGCAGTTCCATGTTTTTAACTCTGAGGATGACAGAACCCTGGAAGAGACGGCCCAGACTGTTGAGTCTCCTTCTCTGGAGACATTCAAACCCCACCTGGACATGTTCCTGTGTGATTTAGTCTGTGTGATCCTGGTCTGGTAGGGGGGTTGGACTAGATGGCCTTTTGAGGTCACTTCCAACTCCTGAGGTTCTGTGATTCTGTAAATTCAGAGAAGGGCAGATAGCAATTTGGCTGGTGTTGGCAGAGGAATAAATGGATAGAACCATTCCATTCTATCACTTGGGAAGACACCCTTTGTTTTATTTTTTTCCTCACTGCTTATTCAGACATCTGCTGATAACACTCTGGGCACTTGTGTCTCAAGCTGTTTGGTTTCAAAGTAATTTTAATAATACAAATTAATAAAAATGGCATAGGAGACAAAGCAACATCATAGTAGCTCTAAAGGATGGCTTCTCTTAAATACACCATGGGATGACTATTTGAGTAGAGTAACCTGTTCTGTTCTTTGGCTTGGCTACTTCACTTTTAGAGGTGAAAAATAAAATTAGAATGAAAAATTAGATGTTAATTGTATGGTCTAACTATGGTCTGTTCCCCAGCATGAATTGGGAAAAGGAATAAGCATCCCATTGCCTAATTCTTGGAAGAGGAGCATTTGTTGAAGTAATATTTTCTTTAAAGGAGGATAATTTGTGTAATGTCTTCATGCATAGTACATAGAGCTTTAAATAGTCTGCTCCAGGTATAAATTCTACCCTGGTGACTTGCATAATTGAAGAGTACTTAAAGGAGACCTCGATTTTGCTTTGCAGTAAGTCTGATGCTACAGAAGGACCAATGTGTTGCACTCTGTGTTATTGGTTTGGATCAGTTTGGGGAAACTGAGGGGATTTTTAATTCATAAGAAAAGACTAAGTAAGGCACACACTTGATGTCAACCACTTGCTTTAATCAAACAAATCCTAGTGATAGGACAAGGGGGAATGGCTTCAAGCTGAAAGAGGACAGGTTAGGTTAGACATTAGGAAGAAATTCTTTACTCTGAGGGTGGTGAGGCCCTGAAACAGGGTGCCCAGAGAAGCTGGGGCTTTGCCTGGGTCCCTGCCAGGGTTTGAGGCCATGTTGGATGGGGCTTTGGGCACCATGGTCTAGTGAAGGCAGTGAAGACAGCGGGGTTGAAACTAGATGGTCTTTTAGGTCCCTTCCAACCCACAGCATTCTGTGATTCTTTTAAAAATAACCAGGATCCCGCTTCTCCCAGTTCTTAATCACAGATCTCTGGCTGATGCCATGTGCACCTTCAGCACCAAACAGCTTTGCTGCCTCTGCTTTCTCTCTCTAACCTGTAAAGATTGTGTCACGTCCCACCTACTTCTGCTGTGGTTCCCTGGCGACTAATTGCATAACAATTGCAAAATGTTTTGAGCTGGAAATGTTGTATCACTGCCCAGTTTTCACCATGCTTATATTTCCTCCCAGTGTGTAGGATTTTCTGTGCCCATCTCTCAAGCAGCCAAGCAATTGTTGCTTAATATGCATCCCTTAATAACGACTGAAATTAATTCCTTAGAAATGACACCAAAATAATGAATACAGCCCCCTTGGGCAACATGGGATAGAAGTGATCTGAGGATGTGGAGATATTAAAGTGTCGCTGTCCTTCTCCACACATGTGAAATGTTATCATAAGTTCCTGGCATTCTTGCTTTATTACAACCATATTAAAATGAATGTTTTGCACATCTTCATAGAGTACCTATTAACAGCATTTCCTTGATTTAGGAAATGGTTCCAGTATGCGAATGCAACCCATTTTGGTGAATAAATTTAGCACTTTAATGCTATTTATTTACTCCACACTGTAAAATGTAATAAGATAAATAATAGGTCCCAGAGGGGCGTGGGGGTAAGTTGGTGATCATCCTCTCAGCAGGCAGATGAACACAGCTCGAGTAAAGAAATAATGATCAAAATTCACAGTGCTCCCTGGGATGCCATTTATATACCTGAATCTAATAAAGAAAGAATTACAATGCTTAACAACGTGCTTAGTGCTGCGATCTGAATGTAATGAGACTGGCAGTGAGGAATGTGCAGCCGTATTAGCTCAATCAGAAGCGTCACGTTGGAGGTGTGGACGGCGAGAGCGGCAAGCGATCCGATGCCCCATCAATGTGGGATTTACTGGCTGTTGGGATAACCTGTGCTTTCTTCTTTTTCTAGCTAGCAAAATCCAGTTGAGGGCAAGGTTTCTGCCCTGTATCTAAATTAGCTTGCTGAAAGCTAGTTGGGGGGTTGGATTTGAAACCTCTTGAAACGTGTTTGGATTTCCTGTCCCGACCTAGTGCAGAGCTATGGCAGTTATGAGTGTGCATGAGGCTTTTAGAGTTCATTGGGACTTAAGTGGCATAATTGCACAAGATCAGCAATTTATCTATTTATTTATTCATTTGCAAGGAACTTGATTGATTGGGGTCACAAGTGGTGTTCCCCAAGGCTTGGTGCTGGGGCTGGTCCTGTTTAGCATCTTTATTAATGAGCTGGACAAGGGGATCGAGTGTACCCTCAGTAGTTTTGCAGACAATGCCAAATATGTGGGAGCATTGATGTACTGAAAGGCAGGAAGGCTCTGCAGCGGGACCTGGACAGGTTGGATCAATGGGCAGAGGCCAACTGTATGGGCTTCAACAAGGCCGGGTGCCGCGTCCTGCACTTTGGTCACAATAACCCCAGGCAACTCTACAGGCTTGGGACAGGGTGGCTGGAGAGCTCCCTGGAGGAGAAGGACCTGGGGGTTTTAGTGAACAGCTGGCTGGACATGAGCCAGTGGTGCGCCCAGGTGGCCAAGAAGGCCAACAGCATCCTGGCCTGTATCAAGAATGGTGTGACCAGCAGGAGTAGGGAAGTGATAGTTCCATTGTACTCAGCTCTGGTGAGGCCACACCTTGAGTGCAGTGCAGTGTTTTGGACCCCTCACTACAGGAAGGATGTTGAGATGCTGGAGCGCATCCAGAGAAGGGCAACAAAGCTGGTGAAGGGTTTGGAGCACAAGTCCTATGAGGAGCGACTGAGGGAGCTGGGGCTTTTTAGTCTTGAGAAGAGGAGGTGAAAGGGAGACCTTATCACTCTCTACAACTACCTGCAAGGCAGTTGCAGAGATGCCGGGGTAGGTCTATTCTCTCAGGTAACAAGCAATAGGGTGAAAGGAAATGGTTTCAAATTGCACCAGGGGAGATTTAGGTTGAATATCAGGAAGAATTTCTGTACTGAAAGGGTTGTCAGTCATTGGAACAGGCTGCCCAGGGAGGTGGTGGAGTCACCATCCCTGGAGGGATTTAAAAGGTGTGTGGATGAAGTCCTTTAGGACATGATCTGGAAGTAGTCTAGTCAGGTTGTGGTTGGACTCGATGATCTTAAGGGTCTCTTCCAACCCAGGTGATTCTATGATTCCATCGCTGTGATTATCCAGGTCTTGAAACACAGCTGGAATTTGAGGGTGGAGGTGATGATGCAGATGATGGCTTCATTAGAAAGCCCGGACAATGCTCTGGTGTTAAAATTGGGAGTGTGTATAATGGGGGTGGGGGAAGATTGGGGGTGTCTGGCTGAGAATGGCACAGATTGCCAGCTGTCATTGCAGTACTCTCACCTCTTCTGGATTTCAGTAGAAATCTATTCTGAAAAGCAAATGCAAAGGGAAATATTTAAGAATTTTCTGCTTGATTGAGGTTGTACTTTCAGGAAATCTTACGAAAAGAAAAAAAAATCAGCCCATATAAAAGACTTTGGATAGAGTTTTTCAAAATTACAATTCAGGTGTAGTCTAAGCAGTCATAGTTTGGGCATAAAAGTAATAACAACTTGTCTGGAGTCTCTTCTCCCTAATTCTTGATCAAGCATTTGAAAAGTGCATGCATGAGTAGCAGAAGAAAATAATAAAATGGTAATGGTGTGATTTGTGCTTCAGTTTTTATGTGGTTTTTAAGCTGTCAATAATCCAGTTCATCCCATATTTTAAACCTGTTTTATTTTTCTAATCGTAGGGTTTACAAATTAACTCTTTCTAGAGCTCTTGCTGCTTTCCATCCCCTCCAGGAGCAAATGATTCTATCCCCAGATGTTACTGCTTTGGTAACTTTTATCTCTCTATGAGCCTCTGAGCCTAGTCTGAGTCAGTGGGTGTGTTTGGTTGGGGAGAATCATTCTGGGCTGGAACACGAGAAAATGGCCCTTGGCTTTGTCTTTCAGTGGTTTTGAGTCATTCAGGCGAAGAGGACACGGTAAAAATTCCTTACATGTTTCAGATGTTGGCAGTGGAGTTGGTAAGGAGTTGGGAGGAGTGGTTGACATGCAGGAACACTGCGCTGTCATTCAGCGAGACCTGGAGAGGCTGGAGAGCTGGGCAGGGAGAAACCAAATGAGGTTCAACAAAAGCAAGTGTGGAGTCTTGCACCTGGGGAGAAATAACCACTTGAATTAGTACAGGCTGGGGAATGACCTGCTGGAGAGGAGGTCTGTGGAGAAGGACCTGGGCGTCCTGGTAGATGACAGATTGGCCATGAGCCAGCAGTGTGCACTGGGGGCTGAGAGAGCCAATGGGATCCTGGGGTGCATCCGGAGGAGTGTGGCCAGGAGGTTGAAGGAGGGGATCCTCCTCCTCTACTTTGCCCTGGTCAGGCCCCACCTGGAGTATTGTGTCCAGCTCTGGGCTCCCTGGGATAGAAAAACCAGGGATCTCCTGGAGAGAGTCCAGCAGAGGCTACAGAGATGATTAAGGGCCTGGAGCATTTTCCCTGTGAGGAAAGGCTGAGTGAGCTGGGGCTGTTCAGCCTGGAGAAACGAAGACTAAGGGGGGACCTTATTAATGTCTATAAACATCTTAAGTATGGGACGCAGGGGGAAATGGCCAACCCCTTTTCAGTGGTCTGTGGAGACAGGACAAGGGGCAATGGTTCTAAGTTAGCGTACAGGAAGTTCCACACCAGTATGTGGAAGACCTTTTCCCCAGTGAGGGTGAGGGAGCCTTGGGACAGGCTGCCCAGGGGTTTGTGGAGTCTCCATCTCTGAAGATATTCAAGACCCATCTGGACGCCGACCTGTGTGCCCTGTCCTAGGGACCCTGCTTTGGCAGGGGGGTTGGACCCGATGATCTCTAGAGGTTCCTTCCAACTCCTACGATTCTGTGATTCTCTGATTCTAAGATGCTAAAACATTTTGCCTTGTGGCTGAGCCACCGTGGAGCATCTTTGGAGAATGCATTGGGATCTGATATTGTCAAATCTTGGAAGACATAGAATGTCTGGAGATGGACCAGAGAATTAGAAGGAGTAAAAATCGAGGCACATTGACTGCATCTCCAGTTTGCTGAACGGTTTGTTTTCAGGGGTGTGCATTTGTTTTTAGCAAAATGTTAACTTCTCATGGAGCAAATGGATTATCCTAATGAAAACAAGACTGTTTAGTAGAAAATCCATTCCAAAGAAAAACGCAAACCATGATTTGTGACCACCCTTAGTCATCAAATCTAGTTGACTACACAGGCACACAGCAGATGCGCTGAACGCGAAGGGGGCTTGTTTTCAACTCGGCCCTCTTCCAACAAGACCCACACATTAAAAAACCCAGAATATAATTTACATATCATTCAGCTGGTTGGAATTCCCAGTTGTATAGGAGGATATGTAGCTTCTGTTCAGTTTCTTTTTCATTCTGGTTAAATAAATCCTTTCCCATGCTGGAGAATAAAGCTTTCCGTATGCTTCGGTATGCGGGAGCTATTTCGCATAAGCTATTCATGCGGTGCATGAAAGGCGTCTTGCAGGAATAGCCTCAATTGGTTATTTTTAGGAGGGGGAGGATGGCATCAGCAAACCCACTAGAGAGATCTCTTCTGCCACTGTATACACATCTCTGAATAAAAGCCACTTGCTACCTAATGAAAAGAGAAATTGGAAACCCCGCGCAGCCTGATTACAGTCACGCAGATGCTTTCGCCAACGTTTCCACCTTCCTGGGCAGAATTTGTTTTGTTTTTCTCAGCAGAAAACCTCTGTTACAATGATTGTTTGGAGAGGAACGGGGCCAAAAACAACTGCTGGACTAAGGAAATTAGTTCAGGGACATTGTGGGCTTGCTTAATGGCGTATTTATGGATGGGGGATGTTTTGGGAGGTACGGGAGTGAGCAAACTGTAATTGCTCCTTGGGAATGAGGTTGGGTTTCTGTGTGTCTACATCTGCTTGATTCTCATTTGTGGAGTCACATAATTCTCAGCAGCCCTGGTGTCTCCTAGGTAGGAGAATGGGTTACAAAGAGTGGGGATCCAGTAAAACTGACTTGCTTGTTCTGGTAGCACTTAAGACACCAAAAGCCCAATCTGAAGATGAAGGAAATGTTCATATTTCCAGCAAACTTGGCTTTGGATGAGGTTTCTTACTTGTTTTGTTATGTTTTATTTTGTTTGAGAAGCAGAAGGTTGAGGGAGGGAAGAAGATTATTTGCCATCACAGGTGGGGTTGCAGATCTGGAAAGGAGAGTTTAAGATGGTGATTCTTCAGATGACAGAATCACAGAATCGTAGGGGTTGGAAGGGACCTCGAGAGATCATCAGGTCCAATGCAGATGGATGGGTGAGTGTGGGACACTGCTGTAAATGGCCCGATCTTGGGAGTCTGAGGACTCTTGAGTGGGCAGGGTCTTTCGTAGGTGGCCATACATCATTGTGGGTAACTAACAAGGTTCCTTGTGCTGAACCAATCCTCAGTTGTTTTATTCTTTTAGAGAGAAAGAATGACTCTTGGGGGGCAAAAGGACCCTTTTTCTAGTCCTCCTTTCTTTCCATTGTTAGGTATGTTTGATAGCTCTCCATATCATTTGTGTTTCTCTTGTATCCCAATTAAAAGCCAAAAAAACCTAAGAGGTTGTTGGGGTTTTTTTAGCCATCTGCACTCACACGCCCAAGGAAGGGCTGTCTGGTTGGGTGATTGTGTAACTTTTTGGATTAGCTCTGTGTTTAGCTCTTGCTACTTTAATTGGGGCCGCAAGCAAGAAGTATGTGTGGAGTGAGCTCTGCAGACTTCAAAAAAATAGAAAGAGAGAGCAGCAAGAGCTGTGCTACTCTCACGGAGGAGAAATCGGTTTAATTTCCTAGCTTTTCCTGCTCAGATCTACACAAGCTGGAAATACATCGAAGGTCAAAGATTGATGTCAGAAAAAGGGGAAGCAATTTTGGCCTTTACACAATTTTCTGCTTTCACCTGCTCCTGAAACTTAGTTTCTCTTTTCTTTAATAATGCTGTTTATTACGGGAGATGGATTGTAGACCTCCTAGAAATACAAGTACGAAGCAAATGAAAACTTTCCTTTTAACGACTTGGCTGAATTGCACCTTTTTTTGGGTCTGCTTCTGTCAAGAAACATGGAAAAATCTGGCTATGACCAGTGAACCGTGATGGGTAAACTGAGGCTTTGCTGCTTGGTTTCCAAAATACTATCTGGTGCCTTTCCATGAGGAACAAACATTCCATCTTGGAGAAGTGGGTGTTGTATGAAGGTAAACGTGTCTGCAGATGTGTTTGCAGATGTTCTTTGAATGATTCAAGGAGAATATTTAGGAATTTGACCTAAAGCTCATCCAAATCTACAAATGGTTTCCCATTTAATCCCTTGAGCCTTCAGTCCTCCATATGGAATGAGGTCTTCAGTGTACATAGCACAGACATGATTCATAGTCATGCAGTTTAATAATCTATGCATTTTCTAGGACAAAGTAATAGGATTTAACGTGTGCTCTGCAGGAGAATGAGATGCATTCAGGCCTTTGACGGGATCACCTTTACACTTCACTGCTAGGAAGAAAAGCATTTGTCTAGAATTATGAGGAAAACATCCCATTAATCTCTCTATGAACATCAAGAGAGGTGTGGGGGGAGATGTAATGTGGTGTTGTAGAAAACAGTACACAGGGGGAAAAGCACCCTATGGATGGCAGACTGTGAAACATTCGATGAGAAGTGTTTGGTCTGGGAAATAAGTCACCTTACACACTTTAATGCAAAAATTTTATAGACTTTGAGTAGGTTTTTTGAGGAGTGTTTCTGTCAATGGAACACAGAATCCTTAAAACCCTCTGGTATTTGCAATAAAGTCTTTCTAATTTCCTGATCAACCAGGCATCTGAACATTGTACATTTGTACACATGTTAAAAACATGTGGAGATTACCAAGTTTAAGATCTTTTTACTACAGATTAAGTGCTGTGAGCTCTGTACAAACCAGATGTTGAAGATGAGGAGGGTAAGCAGGGTATGGCAGGTCACAGGAAGGAGCAGTTGAGTTGATCAGGCCCCTTGGTATGAAGACATCTGCTTCTCTTTAGTTATGCAAATTTTCACTAAGTCACCCATGTCTTCATAAATGAAAAGTTTTCGTGAATTTAGCTCTGTCTTTAAATTTGAATCATTCCAGGGCTGATGCCTTCTTGGTTAATGTTTATACTATGCCATGGGACCTATCAGTGCTCTCCGGTTTTGAAATCGATCTCTTAGGTTCTTGTATGCATCTTGCTTACATCTTCCCCCCCCGTGGTAATGGATGTTAACTGAATGAGCTGCCATCTATAGAAAAATCCTTGTATGCTATTGATTTTATATAACTTTATTTTCACAGAGTCACAGAATTGTAGGGGTTGGAAGGGACCTCTAGAGATCATCGGGTCCAACCCCCCTGCCAAAGCAGGGTCCCTAGGACAGGGCACACAGGTTGACATCCAGACTGGTGTTGAATATCTCCAGAGGAGACGCCACACCCCCCTGGGCAGCCTGTCCCAGGGCTCCCTCACCCTCACCAGAAAAAAGTTCTTCCACATATTGGTGTGGAACTTCCTGTGCTCCAACTTGAGGCCATTGCCCCTTGTCTTGTCCCCACAGCCCACTGAGAAGAGGCTGGCTATTTCCCCCTTGTGTCCCACACTTGAGATATTTATAAACATTAATAAGATCCCCTAATTTTATCAAATAGTTCCCTTGGCTGTAGAAATGGTGATTTCAAACCCCATTTCTTTTGGCCCAATATAAATCTCCTCCCAACCTATGGCTGTACATAGGCGTTGGATTAAATCCTTCAATACTGATGGGTATGTATAGGTGTAGCAACCAGCAGCAGTTCCCAATACCTATTAAGAAGATCTGATTTTAAGTGCTTTTAGCTGATGATAACAGCCCTTACTTCACCATTGCTTTCTCCCAGGCTTTAATTTGTGTGCTTCAGTGTCAGCGTGATGAGAACAGGGTGAAACTGCAATGATACAGTGTGAATCAGCCCCATTAATATGGATCAATGAAGATGCTTTACCATCACAAGACATTTAAATATTGATTCTGGGGGAGTGTAACTATTTTGACTCGTGTAGCTTTTGAGGTTCAGTTTGCTTGTAGATGTTTTCTTCCCTTTTTGGTTTGCTGTAGTATTACATGAAAGACAGAAAATGAGGCCTTCTATTTGTTGAAGCATGCTGAACTCTTCATTCCTGAAGCACAATCCAGAAGGAAGATCTGAGCCTTGAAACCTTCCCTATAGGTAAATCAGAGTGGTTCTGATGGATCTTCCATATGAATATAAGGAGAAACTTTCTCACTGTGAGGATGACAGAGCCCTGGAACACACTGCCCAGAGAGGTTGGGGTATCTCCTTCTCCAGAGGCATTCAAACCCCACCTGGATGTGTTCCTGTGGGATTTAGTCTAGGTGATCCTGCTCTGGCAGGGAGGGTTGGACTAGATTGTCTTTCGAGGTCACTTCCAACTACTAATGTTCTGTGATTCTGTGAAAAGGAAGGGGATGGTATCTATGTTAAGACCCTCCTATGAAACACGCTGGCATCAGCTTCCTCCTTCCTAATTTTGGAAACGTAACCCATGAGCTGCCTTTGCTGACTGCTCAGAGAGAGGAATCCTCTTTGTGTAGTAGGGCTTGAGCTGTGGCTGCTGAGGTAGAATTCCTGAAACGGAGGCACTACAAAGCAGAGCTCAAAATAGTCATGATGACATCTTTGGGGATATGCAGGGCTGGGAAGGGATAGTAGGAATAAGAAGGAAAAATGCAAAGCTGAACTGTAGGCATGCATGCTGTGCTTGGTAGAAAGCACAGTTTCAGGTCTGGTAGGAAAATAGCTGGGTGGTTTTTCACTGTTCTTATTGATTTTACCTGTAGCAGTGTTGCCCTTTAGCCTGGGAAATCAAGATCTTCTGGCAGTATGTTTCCAGTCCTAGATGGAGGCACTGCCTCATGCACTGGAAGCACAAGCCACCACATCTTTGGTGGCACTGTCCATGTGATGCTAAAGATCACAGAATCACAAAATCATAGGGGTTGGAAGGGACCTCCAGAGATCATCGGGTCCAACCCCCTGCCAAAGCAGGGTCCCTAGGACAGGGCACACCAGTCGGTGTCCAGACGGGTCTTGAATATCTCCAGAGATGGAGACTCCACCATCCCCCTGGGCAGCCTGTCCCAGGGCTCTGTCACCCTCACTGTGTAAAAGTTCTTCTGCATGTTGGTGTGGAACTTCCTATAGTCTAACTTGCAACCATTGCCCCTTGTCCTGTCTCAACAGACCAAATCCTTAACAGAGATCCCTTAACACTGGTAATTAACCCAAGGCTGTTTCTTTCTAATTTAAAACAAGTTTTGATGTCCAGAGTTGCCTTTGGCTACTGTTTGAATGAATTAGGATTTCAATCTTGCCTCATATTTACTAACTCACAGTAGAATGAACTTGGAGTCAGATCCTCATTTAGTTAAAATAAATGTATTTCCATGGTATTAAACAAATTTAAACCAGAGGATGATTTGGCCTGGGGGAGTATAAGAGGCTCTGTGTTGGATCAGGTTCTGAGTTGCATTATAATGAGTAAAAAATATGTAATGTGGTTGACTTCAAGAGAAGAGGTTTCTACCAGGCTGGCTTTGTACCTCATGCCTAGTTTTCTTAATGCACAACAGAATGGAAACAGATTAATATGCCATCGAATTGGAGGCTTGCAGGAGAAGAAATAGTAGATACAACTTTCAAAGGCACGGTCCTTTGTTTTCAGCAGGGTAGATGCAGCTTATCCTTTAGGTAGTTGGTGTTTGGGCCTTGTGAAGCAAACATTTCAGTGAAGAAAAATAGATCAAGGGATGTTTTCAAAGTCAGCACTTCCACCAAAACCTTTCAATCTCCTGGTTGATTTTCTGTACATCGTGACCCTCTTGAATGTCATCTGCTCTTTTCCGACTGTAAAGCCTTTCTCTCTCCGCTCCTTTCCCTTGTGGATCTCCTCTCTTCTGAGCTCGCCTTTCTTCCTTTGTGAGCCTTCCCTCCTCCTCCTCCTCCTCCTCCAGCTGCTTCATTCGGGCTGACACCTTTTGTTAGTGTTATCAGACAGATTAGAGGACTAAGACTGGGGGGGGGGAACTGGTGCAAATTTTTCTGGGTCAACAGGTTTGTTCTCCATGATGGTACTCTTTGATTGCTCAGTGTGATTGAGATTGATCAATACCAACTTTGATTGAGTTTGAATTTGCATGGGTTTAACTAGATGAGTACTGATTTTGAAGGAAATGGGGCTGTGGAAGACAGGGGAGAAAGTAATCAGCGGTTGGGGTTTTTTTCCCCATTTTTCCCCAAAACTTTGCATTTCTTGGGTTTTTAATAAATGGTCTTTCCGGGCAAAATCGAGTAAGAAAATCATTAGATCGAGACAGATATTTGCAATTTTGATGGGGGGAAGCTCTGTCAGCACCAGCTTGGCTTATGATTCTTTCTACCTCCTCCAAGTAATTCTTCTAGTCCATCAAGGATCTATCCCCATGGCTGGGAAATGCCACTGGGTTGCTTCCACCATGTTTCTTTGTACTTTTACTCCATTTCCACTCTCCAGTGGTTGTCTGTGTGTCTATACTGCAGGTGTCTGATTGAACATCCCTGGACCTTATGCGAAAGCCCAAGAACTCACCGTTAGATCTTTAAACTAAATTTAATTTTTGGGTGAAACTCTTTTGATCTAAGTTGAAATCAGCTCTGCTTTTCATCTGTAGTGAAATAAACCCGGTAAAACATGCGTGCCTAATATTTTGGTGTAAAACAATGACACTACAGCTTAGGTCTTGCCTGTTCAAAGCAAGATAATCTGTGCCGTGGGTATCTCTGTGTGTTGTTACTGAAACCCTGCTTATTAGCAGGAAAAGAAGAATCAAATCTTGTTTGTTTCATCACTTTATTTTGTGCAGTGTAAGAAAAAAAAAGAAAAAAGAAGATTGTCACAGAATATCGTTCGTTTTGCCATATTAATGAACGTTTGTGGACAATATGAACTGGATAAAACCGTTCACACTCCAGTCACACTTTCATGGCTTGGAATTCAATCTGTGAATCAAGTCCTATAATACAATAGCGGCGTCTTCAGGCAACTGTGCAATTTAATAATAGCCCTCAACAAAGTAGGCTTGCATTAGGTCTGTGCTGCAGTTAACCTTCACAAGAGGTTTTGCAGAGACATCGGGCTGTGTTTATCTGTCTGCCTCATTCATTTCATGTTGCGGCGTTGGTGGGCTTAATAATGTCTCAGAGCCTCCTGCAAGAGAGAGAGAGAGATATTTTTTGAAAGGGGAAAGAAAAAAGGGTGGGCAACAGCAAAACAATCTCCCTGTGTATTCTACTTGGGAGTCCCAGTGGATTAGCGGTAGTAGTTTGCATTAGCAATGACAGTACGGAGATGATTACTCTTCCCTAGAGACTGGCAGGCACAGAAATGGTGCTCCATTATGTCGCTCATTATTATTCTCCGTGCTAAGTGGCACAGTGACTGGGGAGCCAAAGGGCAGAGTTGAGCAGTGGTTTTAAGCTAATAAAGTTGTACGAAGCGGGAGATGGGATTGTTAAAACAAAAGCTTTGTTCTGAGATGTCTGAAAGTATCTTTTCTTATTTTTTTTTACTAAGCCAAAAATGTGTATTGGCTGTGTTGGCTTTCCTCGGGTGGATGGAAAAATGTTTACTTTCCCTTCTGTTTGCTCTGTTGAAATGTTATATATATTAAAAAACCCCTCTAATTGCATTGTGCTAGAGGATTTTTTTCCTCCCTGATTCAGATTTCTGGTATTGTTCTTTCCTTTTTCTGTGAACCAAAGTGGTAGAGAAATACTCGTTTTTCAGGATGGGCTGCTTTAAGAAAGCTCATAATAATAATCCTTTTTTCTTTAGCAAACCAGAGTGAGCTCGTGCCACCTCAGAGCAGTAGTTCTTTTCTGTTTAGTCTTTTCCTGGAAAGCAAGTTTCGTGGTATTAATTCCATAATCTGCCCCCATATCATTGTACAAATGTGTTGCTTGATTATCCTCTTCATGGCTTATAATGGTTACTAGTGTAATCCATCTCAGATGTTGCAAACCTTTCCAGCTATCAATAAATACCATCTCACTAGCTGGGTTTTTTGGTTTTGTTTTGGGAGGGTTTTTTCTAAGTAGACTGTGTTGTAGGTAAGCAAAGCAAGACAAAAAGACTAAGTCATGAATATGAGCCAGCAGTGTGCCCAGGTGGCCAAGAAGGCCAAAAGCATCCTGGCTTTTATCAGAAATAGCATGGACAGTAGGTCTGGGGAGGGGATTGTGTCCCTGTACTCAGCATTGGTGAGGCCATACCTCGAGTGTTGGGTCCAGTTCTGGGCCACTCACTAAAAAAGGACATCAAGGTCCTGGAGCATGTCTAGAGAAGGGCAGCCAGGCTGGGGAAGGGGCTGGAGGGCAAATCCTCTGAGGAGCGGCTGAGGGAGCTGGGGGTATTGAGCCTGGAGAAGAGGAGGCTGAGGGGAGACCTTCTCCCCACCTGCCCTGCCCTGCCAGGAGGGTGCAGAGAGGTGGGCGATGGTCTCTTCAGCCAGGGGACAGGAGATGGGACAAGGGGAAATGGGCTCAAGCTGTGCCAGGACAGGGTCAGATTGGATGTTAGGAAAAAAATTTTCACTGAAAGAGTTGTTGGGATGTGGAACAGGCTGCCCAGGGAGGGGGTTGAGTCACCATCCCTGGATGTGTTTAACAGACAGGTAGATGAGGTACTTAGAGATATAGTTTAGCATAGGAATGGAACGTTTGGGCACAATGATCTTAAAGGACTTTTCTAACCTTGTGATTCTGTGATTCTGAGATTGGATGTCAAAACAGCAGCAAAGTTGGTGAGCTATGAATTTTTGCCTGTCAGTGTGACATAGCATCTCTGGAAGGGCAGGTAGCCTCAGGATCTGCTGATTTGTGAATTAGTAGCTACGAGAGGGGTCCATTAAAATAAATTTCTCAGATATGTGCTTGTATTTATCTGGAAGAGTCTAGGTTCACATTGTGGTAAATGGAGAGTGAAAAAAAAAAGGGTTAGAATCTCATCGATTTTATAATAAATATTTCAATTAAAGCAGAAAATTTTGTTACAGTTTGAGTAAAACAGTTACTGGTCACAAGGAAAAGTTGATTTCCAGGACCAGGGTTAAACTGCAGCATGATATACAGCTTCATTGTAATTTTTGTCAAGATCTCATAGCCATCAGATCTACAAAGACACTATTGATATATTTTAATACCGCACTATAGTCCGGTATTCTCCTGGAGAAGCTGGCAGCCCATGGCTTGGACAAGTACATTCTTCACTGGGCTAAAAACTGGCTGGATGGCCAGG
Organism: Zapornia atra; assembly: GCA_013400835.1. Taxonomy (NCBI): domain Eukaryota; kingdom Metazoa; phylum Chordata; class Aves; order Gruiformes; family Rallidae; genus Zapornia; species Zapornia atra. Next base: position 134,780 of record VZTU01002229.1, on the reverse strand, counting down.
CCCAGAGAGTGGTGGTGAACGGATTTAAATCCAACTGGTGACAAGTCACAAGTGGTGTTCTCCAGGGGTTGGTACTGGGGCCCATCCTCGCCATTATCTTTACTGATGATTTGGATGAGGGAATTGGGTGCACCCTCAGTAAGTTTGCAGGCAACACCTAGTTGGGGGAAAGTGTCGATCTGCCAGAGGGTAGGAAGGCCCTGCAGAGGGACCTGGACAGAATTGATGGTTAGAGGCCAGTGGGATGAAGTTCAACATGGCCAAAAGTGCTGGGTCCTACACTTGGGGCACAACATCCCCTGGCAGCACTACAGGCTTGGGGCAGGGTGACTGGGAATCTACACAAAGGAAAAGGATCTGGGGGTGTTGGTTGACACTTGCCTGACCATGAGCCAGCAGTGTGCCCAGGTGGCTGAGAAGGCCAATGGCATCCTGGCTTGTGTCAGGAATAGCATAGCCAGCAGGACCAGGGAGGTGATCATCCCCCTGTGCTCAGCTCTGGTGAGGCCACCCCTCGAATACTGCATTCAGGTGGGCCCCTCACTGCAAGAAAGACTGGGCCACATCCAGCATTTCTGTAAAATTGTAAGATCTAAATCCTTTTGGTTTTAATTAAGAAGGAGAGAAAACTCTGATACAGTCAGAGCTGCAGAATCTCAATCAACTTGAGATATGAAACCGTGATGTTCGCGATTTCCACTTGCACTGTACTTGCTGGTGAACAAAGACTCTTTCTGGCATGTTCTTAAGAATAGTCTCAGATAATTTACCAAAAGAGTTTAAAATGACTGTATTTTTTCCCCTATTGGGTAAAATGCCACCCTACTCTGCATTTTGGAGCTGCCATTGAGCTCTCTTGTCCCTCTGAACTTAAGTGCTGTGCTTCTAAACTTGGGGATATTTGCTCGACAGTCAAAGAGTATTTAGGGCAAGGCAGCTCTGTTGTCTGTTTCAGAAGCTCTCTACCTCCTTGCTTATGTGATCTATCATCAATGGCCGTGTTCCCAATCCTATCAGTGAAGCCTAAGAAATGGCTGGATTTGATTTTTCTCTAGGTCTCTTCAGGTTGATGGCTTCAGCCATCAATCAAAAAGCTGTGAAGAGCCTGTTGATGCTCAGCCAGCTCCATGTGCCCTGTAGTGCAGGGCAAGCTGCCAACAGCTTGCAGGGACCCACCAGTCATGCCAGCTTAGTAAAACATTGAGGTGAAGATGATGTAATTGGGAGCGCTCTGGGTAAACTGGGGGGTCTGGTGGCAAGGGCAGGGAGGGACAGGGCAAAGGGGAATGGCCTTCGACTGAAGGAAGGTGGGTTTTGATTAGATTTTAGGAAGAAATTCTTCTCTTTGAGGATAGTGAGGCCCTGGCACAAGGTGCCCAGAGAAGCTGGGGCTGCCCCTGGATCCCTGACAGGGTTCAAGGCCAGGCTGGATGGGGCTTTGGGCACTTTGAGCTGATGGAGGTGTCCCTGCCCATGACAGGGGTGGGACTTAGATGGGCTTTGAGGTCCTTCCAACCCAAACCAGTCTGGAGTGCTGTGATTCTGTGCTCGAGCAGATCTGCATGATGCTCATACTAGAGGTGCAGATTTGTGTTTTCATCCTAGGTTATATTACTTTTTGTAAGACCTTTTCAAACACACTTAAATCCCATCATTTTTTAGTAATGTCACTGGGGTTGACACCCTGGGAGGCAGCTTGTCTTTATTTACAAACTTTGGTAGAGATGAGAAGTTTGTATTAAAAGATAAAATGGGAAGAGCTTGCAAATTCTGCTGCCTTTCTAAAACTATTTCTAGAATAATATTCTGCAGCATGTAAGAATATGAACATGAAATGTATTCTCAATTTGTATTCGACAGTGACTGAGGTTAGAATGAGCACTCTGTATTTTGTTTTCTCTTTTGGCATGTACTTAAAGGGAATTATGACTGTATTAAATCTTTTAACTCTTAAAGTTTATTCTTTGCTTGCTGGAGGTAACAGAATATATTGTGGTGGTTAAAATCTTTCTCCTGGTTTTTATAATGTACTATATGCCAAAGTACCTCATGAAGGAATAAACACTTTTGATCTAACTCTTATCTGTGGCTCAGTTTACATGGCAAAAAGACTGTTGTGGTGTTAAATGCTCTCATCTTTATTCATGTCCTGGGATGATTCAGCCTACACTATGTGAATTACTGGATCAGGAGAACTTTAAAAACCTCCATTAGCTTACGCTGGCATCTAGAATAAATAAGGGATTTGTTTTAAGAACATGAGCCACCAATGTGCATCTTCTGCCCAGAAGGCCAACCTCATCCTGGGCTGCATCCCAAGAAATTTGGCCAGCAGATCGAGAAAGGGGTTTCTGGCCCTCTGCTCTGCTCTGCTGTGCTCTGCTTTGCTCTGTGGACACCTGACCTGGTGTCCAGCTCTGGAGCCCTCAGCACAAGGACATGGACTTGTTGGAGCATGTCCAGAGGAGGCCACATAAATGATCCAAGGGCTGGAGAACCTCTCCTATGAAGACAGGCTGAGAGAGTTAGGCTGGTTCAGCCTGGAGAAGAAAAGGGTCTGGGAGGACCTTATAGCCTTCCAGTCCCTGAAAGATGCCTCTAAGAAAGTTGGGGAAGAACTGTTCCAAGTGCATGGAGCAATAGGATGAGGGTTGATGGTTTTAGACTAGAAAAGGGGAGATTTAGGTTGGATGTTAGGAAAAAGTTTTTCAATGGGAGGGTGGTAGATCAGTGGCCCAGGTTGCCCAGAGAGATGGTAGTGGCCCCATCCTTGGAGACATTCAAGGTCAGGCTTGATGGGGCTCTGAGCAACCTGATCTAGTGAAAGTGTCCCTGCTCACTGCAGGAGGAGTTGGACTAGATGCCCTTTAAATGTCCCTTTCAACCTAATGCATTCCATGATTCTATAATATACTCATAGTCATTCACTAGGCTTGAGGTGGACGGTGCTGTGGTTTGGGTGCTGTTCACTTTAATTAACCACTGGTGAACGCTGCGTTGAGAAGGAACTACAGTGTGTTAGATCTCTCAGATTGATACTGTTTGTTGAGAGAAGCACTCAGATGCTTTGCTAGCTACCAAGCCCATAGCATTAATGGAAATTCTCTGTCTGGAATCCTTAAATTCACTAGAACTGGGTGAAATTAGCAACTCCCTCTAAACACTGGCAATAGCAAGAGGGCCAGTAACTCACCTCTCTCTGAGCTGTGCCAACAGTAATTACTGCATTAAGTTCCTTCTGTTTGTTCATTCTTACTGTAAATTAAGAAGTGAAGATTTGGGACTCATCTAACGTGTAACTTGATGAGTTTTGCAAATAGAGATGTGTCTTCAAAGAATCATTTAGAGCAATTATTTTAGAGCAGTTCTTTGCTGATGGAGACAGAATACATTATTAAAAATAAAAAAGACCAGTGCAGCAGTTATTTTCCTAATGGACTCCAGTTTATGGCTTTTTAGTCTAGAATTACAGAAATCCCCAGTTTCTTATAACTGTTTTTCTACCTTAGCAGTGATTTTGAATTGCTGCAGCCATCACTCTGCTCCCTGGAAACCTTAAAGCTGAGGGCTGGGTTAAGATACCAGTCTATATTTAGATTGATTTTTTCTGCCTGCAATGGGCTGCCTTGAGATCTTCCTTTTAATATTTCACCCTGTGTTTCTGTTCTTCAAAAGGAAGCCCTTTGCCTTGGGTTTTTTTTTTAAGGAAACTGTGTTTCCACAAGGCAAAGTTAGAGTTCAGCTGCAGCCACTACGTGTGAAAGGCAGCTGCAGTGGGACATATGGATCCTTCTGCTGTGCTTTGATCACAGGCTGGTGTCTTACTACAGGCAGATTGGACTAGGAGAGATTCAAGACCTAACACGTAGTAAGGCCAAAGCTAATGGGATCCTCCAGAATGAGATTGTGGTGAATCTGCAAAGAGATTATAGCAATTTATTTTCACATCAAATGGATGAGATAGAAATAAAAAATCTCTTTTAGTTGCTTCCCTTATTAGGGAGGTTGTCCACTCATTTTTGCTTCACTTTGGATATATCCCCAGAGGTCAATTCTGAAAACAAACCTCTGCAGTTCCATGGCCAAGAAGTCGTCGCTCCTTGAGATTTGCACCAAACCACAATGTACCTCTAAGCTCCCAGGGATCCCTGAGCTGCTCCCTTCAGAGTTCAAACAAGTTTTGTGAAGACTTACTGCCTTCCAAAGGTGTCCTGGTTCTGGCCAGGCCAGAGTTCACCTCACTGAGCAGCCAGCCCAGTTAGCTGAGTTAGCCCAGGTGAGCTGAGTTAGCCTGACATCACTCCCCCATAAAAGGGGCTGGTGGGGAAAGGCACTCCTGTATGCCTCCAGAGCAGTCTGAGTGTGGCCGGGGAGACAGGTCAGTCCTTGCATTGTGCAGCACTCTGGAATTGTAAGGTACTCTGTGTTATCACTGGGTGTGAGTGTAATTGGCTGTTATTGTTCTACTTTCACGGTGCTTTTGTCTGTAAATTGTCCTTATCCCAACCCAGGGAGACTCTGGCTGTTCCTTCTCTGGGAGGGAGGGAGTGACACGTGGTGCTCAGCTGCTGCTTGGGGCTGAAGCACCACAGAAGGGGCCATCAAATCCCATAGAGCCATAACTAGCACTGGCTTTCTCTTCTAGGGTTTTATGTAGTCCAGCCATGGTGAGAAGCCACATTTTGGTTTACCCATGCCAGCTTTGTTCATTCACTGGCTTGAACTGGTGCCCATGTGCTGAAATTTCCCATTCTACCCTCGGTTGCTTTCTCCACCCTTCCTTATTCCTCTTCATACCAGCTCTGCATTCACTTCCCTCCTAAAGACATATGCATAGCAATAGCATAATATTAAGCCAGCTTTCCTTCTGTTGTGTTGGTAGATTCTTTTGTCTTAGAAACTGGGTCCTGATGTGTTTTCAGGGATGTGCAAGGAGTGTCTCTGCCTGCCTGCATCTTTTCCAAGTTAAACAAGTGCTGTTGTCTGGAGTTATCCATGCACTATCCCAGGGTTATGAGTCTTGCAGTGTGACCAAAGAAATCTTGAAGGATGAGGCCAAGAGGGGGCTAAGGACTCTTCACCTTTCATGGTCATCCCAGTGTCTGTTTTGTTATTTTAACTCTATCTTGATTGTTTGTTAAATACTTCAGGATACCTTTGGGCAGATAAATCTCAGTTCTTTCTCTTATCACTGTGCAAAGATGGAGCACTGCCTGAAGTGCACATCAGCTGGCTATTGTCTTGCAGTATTCCCACCAGGTTGCTTAGTCCTGCTGCCATCAGGCTCCTGCTGAGATGGAGAAAGAAACAAAAGCCAGTATTTTTGAGTGAAGAACCACAGGAAAAAGATATGTTTTCATAGGGAACAGTGAGAAAATCCTAGGAGGAAAAGAACTGATTGTCCTAAATTCCTTTACGAGTAATGAAGGTGGACACTTCTGGCCCACTTGTGTGTGATAGGAGTTACCAGGAGACATCTCATTTTCCCAGACAGGTTTTTTAACTAAAAGGCATGCATTTGCACTTTTTTTTTCCTCAGGTGACTGAAAAAGTGACAAAGACTCAGCTGCTCAACTTCTGTCTTTCTGCAGTTCCAACACAGGATGGAGGGGAATGTGAGCCCTGAGCTCCTCTCCTTGCTGTCCTCTCTCTAATGCAGCTGGGGAAAGCAGTAAAAGCCTTTGGGTGCTCAAGAGGTTTCTTGCTCTGTGCAGTGTAGCTTCTGTTTCTACTAAGGAACCAGGATATCGCAGTTGTATCCTGTCCTTGAATCATTCTTTCCAACTGGTTCTTATTTAATCCCTGTTCTGTTTAGTCCTGAGATTGTGGTATCTGCACATCATGGGAGTGGGTTGGTAGATGGAGATGTCTAGAGATGTTGGATTTCCATAGCAGCTGTGAGGGATGGACAGGAGAAGGTGACATCTGTTTCTGTAAAAAATCTAGTGTTTCAGTCACAAATATTTCCTTCCCAAAAGCATCATTTTTATGGTGTTTTACATTTTTTTTCTGAATAAAAATGCCATTTTACCTCAAGATCTGTATCATTGTAGTAGGATTCTGGAAAGCTGCTTGCTTTACACACTGGCCATCAAGCAGCCGATGGCTTTTTTCTTTGAACCCTGGCACAGCAACATGATGAGGGTTTGAAAGGGATTATAGACACAAGTTTGGTTTTGAGAGAAACTTTGCATGGGTCTCTTCCTTCTGGGGACAAGGTTAATTTGATCTTTAAGGGCTTAATGGAGATGCCCAGAACTGGGAGGCTTTTTTGCAGCATGACTTCTGCTGTGACACTCCGTAGTGGCACCTTCTCAGTGGCTTTCAGCCTATTGTTTTTACAGATAATTTGTTCTTTTACTTTTTCCTTTCATTGAATTAAAACCATAACATGGCAGTATGTTGTTGCTCTGGTTCAGTGTTTGTGCTCTGTGGTTTCCACTTTGCTTGGTCCAAACTAAGGACACAACTGCACTCCAGAAGAACCCAGATAACCTTCCTGCCAACCCCACTGTGTTCTGCAGTGTCCCACACCATCTCCCATTGCATAGATATTAGGAACAATTTATTTACTGAAAGAGTTGTTAGATATTGTAACAGGCTGCTCAAGGAGATAGGTGAGTCACCCTCCCTGGAGGGGTTTAAAAGAAGAGTAGATGTTATACTTGGTGACGTAGTCTTGCACTGGACCTAGTAGGGCTGGATAGATGGTGGGACTAGATGATTTTGAAGGTCTTTTCCAACTGTAACCATTCTATGATTATATGATTCTATGAATTCCTTGTTAATTAAACCAGAATTTGGACATTCTGATCATTGCTTTTGTTCTTCAACACCCTCCACCTTCCCCTAGTAGTTGTGTCTGCCAGCTTGCCTGTCTAGAAGCTTATAGTGGTAGTTGTGCTGCTTCTACCCTGTTTTGTAGAAACACCTTCAGTCTCCAGTCCCTGAAAGGTGCCTACAAGAAAGCTGGGGAAGAACTGTTCCTGAGGGCATGGAGCAATAGGACAAGGGGTCATGTTTTTAAACTAGAAAAGAGGAGATTTAGGTTGGATATTAAGGAAAAGTCCTTCAATATGAGGGTGGTGGTTTGCTGGCACAGGTTGCCCAGAGAGATGGTGGAGGCCTCATCCCTGGAGATAGTCAAGGTCAGGCTTGATGGGGCTGTGAACAACCTGCTTTAGTGAAGATGTCCCTGCTCACTGCAGGGGGTTTGGACTAGATGAACTTTAAAGGTCCCTTCCAACCTAACACATTCTGTGATTCTATTTCACAGACATGGATTAACACCCTGTCCAAAAGTGCAAGGCCACCTTAACAGTGCCATAGGATACCAGGAAGGATATTAATCTTTGCCTTCCAAAACAAAGCCTTAACGCAGGCAAACTGCTGGGACCAGGGTTTTGATGTCAGAGCATGTCCTGTGACTTAAGCTCAGGGATGTGGAAGCTGCTTTCCTGCACTAGCTGCTATGTGTAGCCTTCCCACAAGTGCTGTAGCATCGTGTTTTTCTTGACAAAAAACCAGGCTTGAATTGAACACCACGTTGTGTTACAGGACGTTATTGGCGACTTCTAAAGATGTATGCAGTTGGAGGAGTCATCAGTCTAACAACATGATATCAGAAAAGGGGATGAGAGAAAAAAATCTTAGCTATGTTGTTGATGAAACAATGGGAGATATGGTATACAGCAATGTATCTAGTGAACAAAAGCAATCGAAAATGAACTGTATTATTTCTCACTCACTTGTTCTGTCAGTGATTGAGGCATTTCAGAGCACAACCAGGAAAATAATACGTTGCTTTCACAATGGTAGAAGTTTAACAAATGCTCAATCATTCATCCAGCATCATTGCTGTTGTTGGTGAGAGCTTTAGCGGGTGCTATTGATGCCTCGCTCCCTTCTTATTGCTGCTTGCTTTTCAGATTCAATCTCCCCTGCAATGGAGGACTGAACATTTCAATTTGCTACCTGTAGAGTCGTATTGAAATGCTCAAGCTAAAGCAAGAGAGATGATTTTTTTGGGGGGTGAGGCTGAGAGCAGAGGCTTTGTGGAAGGCACACAGATCCTCTGACAAGACCTCCATTCGCTGTCACGTGTCTCCTGACTGTACATGACACAAGTGAGCGGATGGTGTTTGTGAGTAGAATATGCTCGGCAGGTATTGATAAGCACTTTTGCATTGTGTGGATGTCTAAATAGATGTTAACCTGATGTTCCCTTTCAATTGTGAAGTTTGATTTCACAGCCTCTGTGCTTGGCAGAACTTTGGGTTTGGATGGGGTATGTGTGATGGAGCTTGGCATAAAGCTGTTTGCTCGGTGCCTGGTACTCATACTTCCTTGGTTCATCCTAAAGCTTGTGCGTGTCATAGAATCATAGGGGTTGGAAGGGAACTCGAGATCCAACCCCCCTGCCAAAGCAGGCTCCTTAGCTCATATTGCACAGGTCGGCGTCCAGATGGGTCTTGAGTATCTCCAGAGAAGGAGACTCCTCCACCCCCATGGGCGGTGTCCCAGGGCTCCCTCACCCTCACTGAGTAAAAGTTCTTCCACATGTTGGTGTGGAACTTCTTATACTCTAACTTGCAGCCATTGCCCCTTGTCCTGTACCCACAGACCACTGAAAAGGGGCTGGCCATTTCCCCCTGCATCCCATACTTAAGATATTTATAAACATTAATAAGGTCCCCCCTTAGTTGTCTTTTCTCCAGGCTGAACAGCCCCAGCTCACTCAGCCTTTCCTCCCAGGGGAGATGCTCCAGGCCCTTAATCATCTTTGTAGCTCTTCTCTGGACTCTTTCCAGGAGATCCCTGTCTTTTTTATCCCAGGGAGCCCAGAACTGGATACAATACTCCAGGTGGGGCCTGACCAGGGCAGAGTAGAGGAGGAGGATCCCCTCCTTCAACCTGCTGGCCACACTCCTCCTAATTGCTTGTTGGTAATCCTAAACGTTTGCATCTCACCTGCTTTGTCTGCTGGCATGAAAAGGGGGCTGCCTCCTTCTAAGGTGGCTTCTGTCTGAAGACTTGGGAAAGTCTTGGAAGGTAGTCTGTTTGGAAGGATCCAGTGTCCCTTTTATTTCTTGTGGATGGAAAAGCAAAAGAGTTGTAGGAGAAATGCTGAATAACCCAGCACAGCAAGAAGTAAAACTGTCATCTCCTGGTACCCGCTCCCTCCATCTGACCTTTGTAGACCTTCTCCTTTTCTGTTTCTCTGAAGGTTTCTCAAGCCTTTGAAAACAATTACAGCAATAAGAGAAATAATTTGTTAGTTTATAGAGTGCATATGAGGGAGTGTAGTCCATTAGCCTGTTCTTTGTCCAAGATCTGACCTTTATAGCTAGCTTTGAATGTAAAGCCCTTAACAAAAACTTACTCTGCCTTACGGCCTCTGGGCCCTGCCTCATAATTTCTCATGTACTTGGAGGAAGAGAAGTATGGGTTTTTTGTGAAATGTGACTATTTAACATGGAGAAATTGATTGGAAACTGCTTTGGCTGCTGTCCATGCAATGCTGCTTGGAAGCAGTTTGTTGTTCTAAGGGCACCAGCAACAGCTGAGAGGTGAAGAACAGAGGCCAAGGAGAGGTGAGGGAGGTTAGCCTTGGCATCATCTTTCCCCACACTGATGGAACATTGCTTTTCCACTTGCTTCTGCTCCAGTCATCGTGCAGAAGCTCTTACTGCCTTCAGAAAAACATCTTCAAAGCAGAAATCCATGTTGGTAGAACAAAAGCACTGGTAATGAAATGCTCCCAGGTATTGCAGAGGTGCCTGGCCAGTTTTTAGCCCACGTGGTCCTAAAATGGACTAAAAATAATTAAAGCTGATCAGATAACACTGGTCATATACCAGACCCTATTAGCTGCCTAATACCTTCACCTACCTTCAATTTGGATCCAGTCCAGAGTCCTAGAGAGAGATTAAAGGCTTCATGTGTTAAAAGCCCATTCATTATCAAGCTGAGACAGAGCCAGTCCTTGGAGGCTGGAGCCTTAATCACCAGCAGTGTCATTTGGCCCAACTAGAAACAGTAAATATCCGAATTAACGTGTGCAGTCCTCTTCAGTGTTCACTTCTGTTTAGAAATTTTGTCAATTAGTTTTTTAAAAAAAAATTAGTCTTGCTTGTATTTGCCCAGAAATAACAGCCTAAAGTTCCCTCTTTGAACAGAACCATCTTTACCTTGATCGCTTTGAACTCCTGAAAGGAATATATGAAATTGTTTTGAAAGATTTTATTTTATTTTCTCATTTATTTTGTGTTCCTCTGGCTCACTGTGTACAAATCAATGTAATAGCCCTTTGGTTCTGATTTAAAATGTTTAGCTTTGAATGCAGGCATTAAGTTCTTTCCAGTAAGCTGTTTCGGTCTTGGTAATTTGGAAGCTTGTTGCTAATGTTTAGCAGGTGCAATTTGTACTTTAATACTTGGCACTTTGTTGTTTTATCCTCTTTCATTGATCTTGCTACATCTCTCCCTATGTACTTGTGCACCTCAGTAATGTGTGGGTGGCCAGTGCTGGATAAGGCCATTGGGGGCTTTTCTGGGGGTTTCTTCCCCTGGGAGCCATGGGCAGCAGAGATCACAGAATCAAAGACTGGTCTGGGTTGGAAGGGACCCCAAGGATCATAGAGCTCCAACACCCCCCTGACACAGGCAGGGCCACCAACCTCCAGGCCTGGAGCTAAACAAGGTTGCCCAGGGCCCCATCCAACCTGGCCTTGAACACTTCCAAGGACGGGGCATCCCATAGGAAGGGTTGTGCTCACTTTTGCAGAAAGTAGAGCTTGGGGCTTTCTACTCTTTTTGCCCTGTGGTTCTGGACAGCACCCTGAGAAATAGCATCCAGAGCTTTGCACCCAGAGCCCACCTTGCAGCTGAGGTTGGGAGCTATGCTGTCAAGAGGACCTCTACCATTCCTCTTCAACTAATTGATTTTTATGCTTACCCCACCCACTAATTCCTCATTCTTCTAGCTGAAGGGTGATCTTTGCATAGAGAGGTGGTTGCTAATGTTTAGCAGCTGCCATAGGATCACAGAATCTTGTGAGTTGGAAGACACCCATAAGGATCATCAAGTCCAACTCCTGGCTCCATCCTCCTCACTCTTGCCCTTTATTCATATGATGTATTTCCAGACACCAACAACATCCCCCTGCTCAGCCTTAGCCTGGCTTCCTAATTACATTCAGGAGAGGCTGCAAGAAGTGAAATGTAGAGTCTGCAACTACAGACAAACCTGTACAGAGGGGACTCATACACTCATAGCATCACAGGATCGCCTGAGTTCGAAAGGACCCGTAAGGACCATCAAGTCCCACTCCTGGCTCCACACAGCCCCAGCCAAGTCAGAACAGGGCACTGAGGGCATCATCCAGATGCTTCTTGCCCTCAGCCCAACTCAGGGCTGGGACCCCTTCCCTGGGGAGCCTGTGCCAGTGCCCAACCCCCTCTCAGCACAGAACCTCTTCCTAACAGCCAACCTGACCCTCCCCTGGCAGCTTCACGCCGTTCCCTGGGGTTCCAGCCCTGGTCCCCAAAGAGAGGAGAGAGATCGGCGCTGCCCCTTCGCTGCCCTGGGCAGGAATCCACAGACCCCCATGAGGTCTCCCCCCAGCCTCCTCTTCTCCAGGCTGGACAGCCTCAGGGCCTTCAGCCTCTCCTTGGGAGACTTCTCCTCCAGACCTGTCCCCATCCTTCTTGCCCTGTCCCTGGGGGTGTTTAAAAAACAGGTAGACAAGGTACTTTAGGAGATGGTTTAGTGGTTATGATGGTGTAAATCTGGTGGTTGGATCTGATGATCTTGAAGGTCTTTTCCAACCATGATGATTCTATGATCTCTGTGAAGACCCTGTCTCCTACAAGTATGGCAGCAAATCTCAGATACCTGGGTGTGAAGGTGATAGCTCAGGCTTTAGGTAGCTTGATGGGTGTGAACAGACTCCCTCTGCTCCCAAGGCTGTTTCTAGGTCTCAGAGGAATAATCTTCAGCCATCAACATCAGGGCCCAAGCCTCATGGTATAACTAAGCACCACGTGGTCACTCACTTGCTCCTCTTGCGCGGTGGAATGGGAAGGACAATTGGAAGAAGGTGAAACTCATGGGTTGGGGTAAGGACTGTTAGGACAGGAAAAGGAGAGGAAAATAACAACACTGCTACTAGTAATGCAATATACAGTGCCAGTGATACACAATGCAGTTTGACTGCCTGGAACTTGATGCCTGACCCTGAGCACCAATCCCTCCTCCCCAGCCTGCCCACTCCTCCATCATAAAGCATGATGTCATATAGTATGGACTGTCCCTTTGTCTAGCTTAGGTCAGCTGTGCTGGCTGTGTCTTCCCCACCTTCTTCTGATAATTAACATCATTCCAGGTGAAAGCCAGGAGGCTGTTAGGCAAATGTGAGCTAAGGTTGCTCCTTCCAAAGTACACTTAGCTCATTTGGGGAAGCAGAGCCCTCCCTGGTTGCATGGAAAGGCCCGTGACAGAAGCAAGCTGTCATCTAAACAGCAGCAGCAAAAAATGTGATAACCTTTTGTTTCCCATCCCATCAAATACAGTGCAGTAGAATAATCTCTTCAGCTGAAGGAGAAAAATTATGGGCTTTCCTCTGATATATTTTCTGTAGATTGCTTGCCTCATTTGTTAAGTCAATATTTTGCCCACTTGTGGTGGAAACCTTGCAGAACATGGACATTCAATTCTGAAGCAGTTTCCATTGGCATTTCTTTAATAAACTCTCATAATTTATAGACTGTGTTTTACATCCTCTCCTCATGCCCCCAGAGTTTGTTCTAGCTGGCTATGAAGAAATGAGATATTGAGTTGTTACTCTTCTTGATTAAGTCAATAAAATCCATTTGTCTTGTTAAGTGAGTAGCTCCATTTGGTGTGTTGTGCAATCCCAGATCCCACATTTTGGGGTGAGAAACAATATCCAGGACAATGATTAATTATCTGAAAATCAGAACTGACCAGCCAGTACCTTGAACCAGCCATGCTTGCTCATGGCTCTGCCTGTGCTGTATTGCTAATGCAGCACAGTGCAGTCAACACAACTTCAGCTGCAATTCCAAGGTGATGATCTGTAATTATTAGATTTTGATTGCTCTGATCACTGAAGAACACTTTGTTATTTTTTTAGATGAGAGAACTTCTTAAAAAAAACCCTAAAAGATAATGTAGCATCACTGTGAATGATATGAGATGGAAAAAGAAACCTGTTAAATGAAAGAGTGGCTCATGTAGTGTTCTTCATGAGAAGTGACCCGAGTTCTGCTGTTTCATATCAAATGGTCACATTCCTGTTTTACAAAGGCCAAACCTCTTTTGGTCTAATTAGAAGCATTTGAATTGTGGTGAGAGCTTGGTTTGGAAGTGATGGAGATGACTGAGCTGCCCTCGAAGCACTTGGGGGTCCCCCTCTTCAGCTTTACCCAACCATTCCCATGAGGTCTGCAGAGAAAGAAATCTATCCAAATTATAAAATCCTACCATGAATTGATACTCTCTTTGAAATCATCATGTTCTTTTGTATTTAATCATATTAGATTTTCACTGTTTTTTTTTTTCCTCTGTAACTGCCTTAACTCTTCCAAGCTCAACAGCAGCAACCAGTGAGTCCTTGCAGGTGGATTTTTGGGGTATGAGCTGCTCTTTGCTACTTTCGTAAGTTAGATCTGCATCTATACCTAGGGTTTTCTCATTGTCATCTGGATATGATAAAAATAAGTGTTGCATTCACTGTTTAGATCCTTCTAAACTGTACTCTCCAAGGAAGTACAGAGCTGCTGTTCCAGCTTCCCCTGGGGAGCAGGTTCATGTCACCTCACACCCCAGACTGGGGATATAGGGGGAAGGAGTCTTCAGGAGAGGTGATGTAGTTGTCATGCAGGTCAGCCATGTCATGGAGAGTTCTGTATTAGTATTTTTGGAGTTTGCAAGCTGCCTTCTGTCTTCAAAATTTAATGAGTTTAAAAAAAAATAAAGGCATAATTCAAGGTAGTATTGAAAATTGTAGATGATGGGCAATGCTGTGTATCTGACACAACTGAAAACTAGGGAATCTGACCAGGATTTGGCCTGTATGCACACCCTGTCCCCTTCCACAACAGTTTATGGTGGTTTGGATTAATTTTGAGTGAGAATGATACCCATGCTTCTTCTCTGAACATGAGCATTTACTTTAAATATGGTGAATAGAAGAAGAGGGTGAGTTGAGAGCAGCTTGGAGGAAGTCAGGGAACTCCTCTCCTTTTTACAGACTCACAGAACGCTAGGAGTTGGAAGGGGCTCAAAGATCATCTAGTCCAACCCCCTGCCAGCGCAGGATCACCCAGACTAAATCACACAGGAATGTGTCTAGGTGGGGTTTGAATGTTTCCAGAGAAGGAGACTCCTCAACCTCTCTGGCAGCCTGTCCCAGGGCTCCATCACCCTCATAGGGAAAAAGCTCTTCCTTACATTCCCATGGAACTTCCTCTGCTCCAGTTTGCACCTGCTGCCCCTTGTCCTGTCGCTGCCATCCCTGAGCAGAGCCTGGCTCTGTCCTCCTGACTCTTGCCCTTTACATATTTATAGACATTCATAAGGTCACCCCCCTGTTGAGTGAGACATCCAACCTGCCTTGCAGAATGTTTTAAACTCAGATAAAAACATTCTGAGTTAAGAGTGTCCCCGTGCTAGAGTGCACTCAGTAAATGAGGAGCAGAAAGATCCGTAACAAATCAGGAGCACACGTTATTTTCAAGGTAAATAAACTGTCAAAAGAGCAAACCAGATTGACACTCAGAACATCTCCCTGCTGCTTCTTCCCAAAGCTTCCCAAGGCTTCGCCTTGCAAGTGGCTCTAACTAAAGGGAAAGTGGAGGATGTAGAGGATGAGTAGTGCATGAAACCTGTTCTCTCCATCACAGAATTAATGGCATAGACCTTGGATAGGGTGTGGGCAGGTTGTACACAGCCTGGCTCTCCTCTTGCATCCTGATTAAGAGAAGCATCTTCACTTTGTGCCTTTATTGCTGGCTGTATCACCTTGCAATTTGCCATTTCCCTCGGCTCACGGGAGCTTATTATTAACCCAGCTTTACAATATAACTGAATGCAGGCTTTTTATTTTTGTTTTTCTTTTCACCTGCTGCGATTCTCAAATTACACCTTAAAGGGCTACTTGTCAAGGATGGTGGTTCCAAATTTAATCTAGTTTAATAATAGTGTTTGTCTATTAACTTTCTTCCCCATCATGAAAAGCTGTTAGGCTCCCTCAGGAGAGGAAGGGAATAATATTAAAATCCAGCCTCTCCTAAGATCCCTGTCACTGCCACTTCCCATTCCAGGGCTGTGTTTTGGGCTGCTTTGAAATCAGGATCTCCTGCAGGTTTTCCCAGTTACCTGTGTTTGGGGGTCATAATCAACACCCGTTGCTTAATAACTCGAGTAGCAACAAGAGCCTCCAGCTTCTAACCTCAGACAAAGGAGGAATCTCACCCTGGTTGCACATCTGTCTCAGTGCAATTTGAAAACTCTTTTCTTCATTAATTTAACTTTCCCATCTTCTCTTGCACCTTCCTTCCTTTCAGGCTGCTCTTCCTATCTCATTGCATTTTGTAATAGGGATTTTTTCAGTTCTGTCCTGTAAGAACAAGGTGTTCCTGTCTCTGCATGGGCCAGACTTGATTCAGCCCCTTCCCACAAGCCAAATGTTGCTTCTGTGCCCTTGTGGCTAAGGCCAATGGCATCCTGGGGTGTATTAGAAGGGCGGTGGTTAGGAGGTCAAGAGAGGTCCTTCTCCCCCTCTGCTCTGGTGAGGCTGCACCTGGAATATTGTCTCCAGTTCTGGGCCACTCAGTTCAAGAAGGACATAGAACTCCTTGAAAGAGTCCAGTGCAGGGCCACCACGGTGATGGAGAGAGTGGAATACCTTCCGTATGAGGAGAGGCTGAGGGAGAAGAGGAGACTGACAGGTGACCTTACTAATGTCTATAAATATGTAAAGGGTGAGAGTCAGGAGGACTCTGACACCTAATTTAAGGCTTCCTTCTCCATTGTTACATCATGATTTTAAGCTGTGATGTCACACACGTGCACAATACTGTTCTGTTGGTATGTCCCTCTATGCAAACTTCAGATGAGTTTTACATTAATTACTAACTGTGGCCTCATTTCTCATATCCTGTTCCTGCCTGTGACCAAGGTTTGAGACTGTGGGGGTCTTGGCATCATTTTTGACCTCTTGACAGAGCAGAAGATCTTATCCACATGCAGCTCAATAGATCCAACCCATATGGGTACCCTTTTGCTGGCAGCATTGGGGCTCTAATAGCTTTTTAATATTCCCTAATTCTGTGTCTGTTGGAGGCTCAGTGGTAGCTGTGCAAGGGAGTCAGTGTTCAGCTGGAGCAGCAGAAAGGAGGATACAGGGGGATTGGAGAGATTTTTATTTATTAGTCTGTAGCAGCAGATCCTGTAAGTTTTGGGGAGGCACGGGGCTGCCTGCTAAGGGAACAGCACCCCAAATGTACTAAATAGTTGTTGTCCAGTTTTGAGCACTACCAAAACCATGGCACAGGGTTGCCAGGAGCAGCAAGGATCTACCTCCTCCTGAGTTACTGCTAGATCTGTTCTGTGCACTGAAGGGTGTCTCAGCTCCTGGAGAAAAACAGCACACAGAACCACAAGGTTGGAAAAGCCCTTTAAGATCATCGAGTCCAACTGTTCCTGTCCTGTGCGAAACCATATCCCTAAGTACGTCATCTACCCGTCTGTTAAACACACCCAGTGATGGTGACCTGCTCTCAGTTGCATCATGACACTAAAAACCATGATTTTTGGTTGTTCCATGTGATTATTTGACACGAGTCAGCACTGACACTTCAAAACAGAAAGAGTTTTTGAAGCCAAAAGTCCTCAAAAACTTCTTTTTAACTTTGCAGCGTCTCTCAGTGCTTTACTAGTTAAACTCCCAAATCCCATCTGGATTATAGTTGCTTCAGAGCTGTCATATTTTGGGTTGGCATTGTTTTGCACTGCATTTGCAATTGCTGATTCACAGAGCAATAAACCCCCAGGACTTTGATTTTAATCTCTGAAAACAAAGTAACATATGAGAAATGGATTTCACCTTGCAGTGATTAGCTCTCAGCGAGTGTGTGCTTTCTTTCCAGAGGCATTTAGAGTCTGACTGCATCCATAGAGACAATTCGTCTTTCAATTGAAACTGCAGTGCTGAAAGTCCATTGTAAATCAATAAAAAAGTTAGTCTTTTTTGCTTTATTTGGATATTTTTACATCAGATGACGTTTTTAAAGCTGAATTGGAATCTCCTCTACTCCTGCCTACTCATTGCACAGTCACCGTGGTATTTAGCCAGTTTAACCAGTGGTAGGTGGCAGAACAACATCTGTTAAATGGAGATAATTCTGTGCTTTCTCTCATTAGGGAAACTGCAAAAGCCAGAGGTGAGGAAAGTATATTAGATTATCCAACTGGTGCAATATTGCTGTTTGCTGTGTGTATTATGGTAATGAATCAGTCCTTCAGCCTCTACCGGGGACCCAGCAGTGCATAGCTGGAATTAAAGAGGGTATAATGTAACTAAGCATAGCAAACAAGGGACTAGAGAAAAGAAGGATAATTGCTCCCATTTTACAGATGGGGAGTGAAGACTCTGGAATATTAAGGGATTGTTGATGTAGAGCTTTGCAGTCCTATGGCCTTGATCTAGCAAAATAGCATAACCATCTGCTGATCTTTAATTCAGGAGTAGCCCTGGTGCTTTATGGATGGAAGAAGGAGTTGAACCAAAGTTTCCCAACTCCCTGATCTGTGCTTTAAGAGCAATCGCATCCTCTGACTCAAGAAATAGTTTTTTCTCATATGTTCTCTGCTCTTTTGTACAGCTTTGGTAATGTGTTTGGAGGCAGCAATTGGATAGATTGGGAGAAAAGATACTACATTAGAAAGGGAGAAAGCACTGTTGTTCAAGCTGCGTTGGAGTAGTTATGTGTTCTTATTGCTAACCTGCCTTTTAAGAAGGTTCTTCAATTTGGCTTTTATTGATAATAAACTCTGTGCAGTAAGTGAGGGTGAGAGCTGCTGGACTGTTTAACACATTTGGGGATTCTGAAGCCAAAGAAAAAGGGGAGAAATTACAAACTATCAAGATGTTGCTCAGCTTTTCATTTTGAGATCGATGTAGGATCTCTCAGCACAGCACAATGCAAAATGGTGCATAATATCACAGTCCTAAATTGTCCCAAATTATTGCATTTTAAGCCAGGCTAGCTTTGTTTAAATAATGGCTTTGCCACAGAGACTGGCGCATTGATTGGATTACATTGGTGTGTCATAGCAAGAGAAATGAATTTCTGTCAGGCTGAATTATGGGTTTACATATATTATTTAAGCATTGCTCTTTGCCTCTCCCTCTGTCACTCATCATCTGTCTCCTCACAGATTGCTCTATTTCTAGTATTTCTCCGAGTCGAAGGTTACCTTCTTCTCAGGCAGCAGCTTTAAAGCAAATGTTATCTTAGAGATGATGTTAATAGTAATTAATAGTTAAGGTGTTTATGAATACCTGAATTACCATTGTCCCCTGCTATTTAACTTTCATGAGACCACCCTGCAGTGCTACATCCAGCTCTGGGGTCCCCAGGACAAAAAGAACACAGAGCTGTTGGAGCGGGTCCAGAGGAGGCCACAGAGATGAATCTGAGGGCTGGAGCACCTCTGCTCTGGAGCCAGGCTGGGAGAGCTGGGGTTGTTCAGCCTGGCAAAGAGAAGGCTCTGGGGAGACCTCAGAACCCCTTCTAGTCCCTAAAGGGACTCCAGGAAAGCCGGAGGAGGACTGTCTATCAGGGAGCATAGTAACAGGACAGGGGGTGATGGATTTAAACAGAGAGGGGATGTTTAGATTGGACATATGGACATATATGGAAGAAATGTTTTATGATGAGGGAGTTAAAGCATTGGTACAGGTTCTCCAGGGAAGCTGTGATTCCCCTTTCATTGAAAGGTCATGTTGGAGGTGGCTCTGAGCAACCTGATCTGTTGGAAGGTGTCCTTGCCCATGGCAGGTGGGTGGAACTAGATCATCTTCAAAGGTCCCTTCCAATTCAAACCAGTCTCTGATTCAATGTTTATGCTGTGTTAAATATGTCCAGCATGCACTGAGGTATCCCAGAGCTTGAAGCCACCTACTTTGGTGGGTAACAAGAAACAATTTGTTTCTTCTTTGTATGTTTACAAATCAGTTGGGTTTCTTTCACAAGACCACTGTACTTCCTCAATGAGCTGCACCCCTTCTGGAGGATTACAAAAGAAAACATGAAAGTGCAGCACACAAAAGCAACTGGAACTGGAAATAAAAAGCTGAAAGTAACAGCTGGAAACAGAGGCTCCTACCAGCTGTCCTCCACCGCACCTTAGACTGGTCACTGAGACCTTCTATAGTTTCTCATTTCCGTGGCTTTGGGAGTTCCCCAAATAGCTCATTCTGAACTGCCCTGAAGAACAACATTTCTTGTTCATCAGCAAAGCAGTGCTGAGTAGGAGCAAAAGTCAATACTTATAACTTTTTCATCAAACCCTTAAATGTTACATTAAAAATGTATTGTTTGAGATTCAGGAAAGGGGGGACACAGCAGAGAGGGCAAAGCTTCAGTAAATTTCTAAGTAACAGTTTGCCAGGAGAAACAATTCATTCCTTTTTGCACAAAAAATTATCAGCCCCAGGTTAAATGCTATGGGGATACAGTGAACATGGATGGATGTAACATGGGTGTGTGGGTACACAAGGGCAAGAGATTCATTCCCTTTGTCTTTATCTTTTGTCTAGTGTCAAAGATTTATTCCAAATTAATTTCAAGAACCAATGGATGTGAGAAGACCTGTGCTGCTTTTATTATGGAATTTGCCTTGTAGGTTTTTTGAAAAGGGAAGATGTGCAGGAGAAGCTGCATTTTTATTCTCTAGCCAGGGAATAGTCAGTAGTGCTTCAGGTATCACCTGAGGAAAATAAATGTGGTATGGGGGGACAAGAATTTGGTACTATGCAAGTGGGCAGGCATTCTAGTGAACAAATAGGGTCATTAACTACATGTGTTAAGTAGCTATAGAGCATTTCTGAGGCTTCATTTAGAGCTTGGAGATCTGGCATGGGAACTCTGGTCAGTCAAATTTTGCCTGTGATGCAGTCCTTTTATCACTTCCATTATTCTCCATGTCATAATGAAGTCCCAGAATTGGGGTATATGAGCCATCACTGAAAATTTCAACCACAAAGACACAGAAGCATTTATGTTGGACATGACCTTTAAGATTCTCAACTCCAACTATTCACCTAACATTGTCAAGCCCACCACTAAACCGTGGCCCTAAGTGCCACATCTACATGTCTTTTAAATCCCTCCAGGGATGGGGACTCCACCACTTCCCTGGGCAGCCTAGTCCAGTGATTGACAGCCCTTTGGGTGAAGAAATTTTTCCCAATATTCAATCTGTTTTCTTTCCTTTAAGACCATTTCTAAAAAAGTAAATCCAAATTTAGCTGTGTTGGCCTTAGGATTGTGGAGTTCTGAAAAACAGACCCAATACAGAAAAAACCCAGACACTGTTAAGGTGAAGATGGTCTTTCCATTCCTGATACCTAAATCTCGCCAAGAGCAAGTGATTTGCTGGGCAGAGTTAAAGACAGAATCACAGGGGTTGGAAGGGACCTCCAGAGATCATCGGGTCCAACTCCCCTGCCAAAGCAGGGTCCCTAGGACAGGGCACACAGGTCGGTGTCCAGATTGGTCTGGAATATCTCCAGAGAAGGAGACTCCACACCCCCCTGGGCAGCCTGTCCCAGGGCTCCCTCACCCTCACTGTGAAGAAGTTCTTCCACATATTGGGGTGGAACTGCCTGTGCTCCAACTTGAGGCCATCGCCCCTTGTCCTGTCCCCACAGACACTGAGAAGAGGCTGGCCATTTCCCCCTGTGTCCCACCCTTCAGCTATTGATAACCATTGATCAGATCCCCTCTCAGGCTTCTCTTCTCAAGGCTGAATAGCCCCAGTTCTTTCAGCCTATCCCCACAGGGGAGATCCTCCAGGCCTTTAATCATCTCTGCAGCTTCCTCTGGACTCTCTCCAGGAGATCCCTGGCTTTTTTATCCCAGGGAGCCCAGCACTGGACACAACACTCCAGGTGGGGCCTGATCACTGCAGAGCAGAGGGGTGGATCCCCTCCTTTGACCTATTGGCAATGCTTCTTTTGATGCCTCCCAAGATCCCATTGGCCCTCTTGGCCTCAGGGCACACTGCTGGTTCATGGCCAACCTGTCAGAGCAGCTTTCAAGGATAACATAAATATCCTGCAGTGTTAGACTGAGTAAGGGAATATCTCTATCTCTCTTGACTGAAAAGCCATCCCACAACTGTATTATTGTTGGAAAATCAGTATGGAGAAATAAAAACATTTGTGTAGCCTGATGTGCTTCAGCAAAATGGCTCTTTCCATCCAGTGCTCAAGTGGCTGCTTCTCTCAAGGCTGCTGACTGGGGACAACTGGATCTGCTCATCAAGATGGATTGGAAGATGGATTAAAAACATCTAGGAAGGAAGATGGATTAAAAAAATCTATCTGTTATGATGCAGATGGGAAATCATTCCCTCTGCACTAATACTAGATGGTTGTCTCTATTTAGCATTTGGAAATACTCTGATATTGGTGTTTTTGTCTTTCTAATGAGGAATGATGGGAAAATTCACTTTTTTAAAACTAAAATGCTCATTATACTTTGAGCAGGAGCAGTGTGTGAAAACTCTGCCTAGAGTTCCAGTATTAACATGCTCTTTATTTTAGTTGTACCTGTAGTTTCTACAGTGTGCAGTTGTGTTTGCTCAGCTAACACAAATTCTAATCTTTTGTGGTGGATTGGGAAACAACCATACTACTTCATTTTACAACATATTTGCAGAGGGTGAAATTGTTTGTATTGAGCTTGTGTATAAGTGCTGGGGAGGGTTTTTTTGCAGGCTGAAAGTCTTAAATTGACTGTCTGCTTTCCTTGTCCAGTTTCACTAAAAAGAAAAAGTTAATACTTGAGTTAAATTTGATTTTAGTTTGGTTTTATAACCAGGAGAGGCAGGTCAATATTTTGTGAAACAGATGGGAAAAGTCATCTTGGAAGAATTTTGTTCCTCTTCAAGGTGTGTTTTATTGTGAAGATATATTACTTAGAGCTGAATTAGCTCGTTCCATGCCAACACATCCCATCTCATCCCTTTAATATCTCTGAATAATCCTGGATAGTGCATTGCACCTGCTGATTACCCCCATATAAATTATTTAAATATCTCACTACACCTGCTCATTTGTCCCCCTGCAAAAAAAATTAGGGAATAGAGGATTAAAACCATCTTAACTCTATATTGTTCATTGTTTGTATGTCATTCACAGAATCACAGAATGTTAGGGGTTGAAAGGGACCTCGAAAGCTCACTCAGTCCAAATTCCCCCTGCCAGAGTAGGATCACTGAGATTAGGTCACACAAAAGCATGTCTATGCAGAGTTGGAATTTCTTCAGCCAAGGAAACTCCACAAACTCTCTGGGCAGCCTGTCCCAGGGCTCCGTCATCTTCACAGTGAAAAAGTTTCTCTTTATATTTACATGGAACTTCCTGTGCTCCAGCTTGCACCCACTGCCCCTTGTCCTGTTGTTGGATGTCACTGAGAAGAGCCTGGCTCTGTCCTCCTGACACTCATCCTTGACATGTTTATAGACATTGATGAGGTCACCCTTCAGTCCCCTCTTCTCCAGGCTAAAGAGGCCCAGCTCCCTCAGCCTGTCCTGATAAGGAAGATGTTTTACTCCATTTTGGTGGCCCTGTACTGGACTCTTTCAAGGAGTTCTATGTCTTCCTTGAACTGAGGGACCAGGAACTGGACACAATATTGCAGGTGTGGTCTCATGAGGGCAGAGGAGAGAGAGAGGAGAACCTCCCTTGACCTCCTAACCATTCCCTTCCTCATAACACCCGAGGATGCCATTGTCCTTTATAGCCATGAGGACACACTGCTGGCTCATGGTCATCCTGCTGTCCACCAGGACCCCCAGGTCCCTCTCTCCTACATGGCTCTCCAACAGGCCAGTCCCCAACCTATACTGATACCTGGGGTGGTTCTTCTCTAGATGCAAGACTCTATCCTTGCCCTTGCTGTAGTTCAGTGAATTTCTCCCACCCAGCTCTCCAGGCTGTCTGGGTCTCACTGGATGGCAGCCTGGCCTTCTGGAAGGGACACTCACACCTTTGTGTCTTCAGTGGAGTAGTTAATTTGCCCTGGACCATACCTTCCATGGCAGTGCCCTCCCATGCTGTGAGCCCATCCCTGGGCTCTGAAGTGGAGGAAAAGGCTGATTTATTTTGTTACACAGAACTCTCTGTTTTCTTAAATAACTCTGTAGGAGATGTTGATTGTATGTGGAAGCTCAGTGTTACCACTTATGCTTTGAATGAGAGGATTAAGTGGTGTATGAATGGTAATTATAAATGAGGATCTTTGCTTCCTTAATAGGCACTTGGGTGATATGTGGTGGTGGTTGGGACCTAAGATGACCTAAAGTGGTTGGATTCATTGTTCTTTTCTGACCTGGTTTAGCAACCTCACAGTGAGCACAGAGCTGTTTGGGCAAGGACAGATGTTGCTTCTCATTATTTTGGTTTTGGGCTGATTTTATTTTTAAGAAATAGAAAAGCTCTAGAGTACTTCTGGGAAAGTGTTGCATTCAGTGGCATTTAACTGGTGGCCACGATGGGAGTTTTTCGCTGCTGTTTCCTTGCCCAGATTGATCTCTGTCATTAATCATCCTATGGGCAAGTCTCATTGCTTAAAATGTGTTAAAATCAGTTAACAGTCATCATTTAGCAGTGGAACAGGCTGCCCAGGGGATTGTGGAGTCTCCTTCTCTGGAGATATCTCTGGATGCCGACCTGTATGACATGTCCTAGGGAACCTGCTTTGGCAGGGGGGTTGGACTCAATGTTCTCTGGAGGTCCCTTCCAGCCCCTAAAATTCTTTTAAAAAAATTAAATTTAATTTAATTTTAAAACCTTTTCCATTTAATGCTTAGGTAAAATCATCCCTTCATTACCAATGGTGCTTTTTTCTTTTCTTTCAGTGATATAACAGCATTTTGGGGTGCTTTCCCCCCACAGTAGAATAAAAGACAAGTCTTTTATTTGGAAGATAGGAAACAAATGTGGAAGTGGAGTTAGTTTTTGTTTTCAGGAAGAGTTGCTACAGGGCAGATGCTGGTCTGTAACAGAGGAACCTGTGTACACATGTGTATATTTCTGGTAGTTCAGGTTCATTATCTTTAGGATTATTATCTACCTCTCAGACCCACAGGTAGTTCCCCATCTTGCTGTATTGAGGGCTTTTTCTCCCTCCAAGGTGGTTTTGCATTCATTAATTAAATATGGTCCTGAGAGGCTGGAATGAGATATTGAAATGTATTTCCATCTGATCTTGGAAATTGCCAAAGTTAACAACTTTCGAAACCTAAAAATAAGGAAGAGCTATTTTGCAAACCCCATAATCGATGGTCTGTCAGAGCTTGCATTTTATTTCATTTTCCTGAATTCAATATATGGATTTTTATCCAAAGCATTTCCCAGGCACTGGTGACTCTTTCCCTTTGGCTGATCGAAGATGAGCGTGTGGGGAGAGAGGGAGACAAAGGGTGGTGTATTTATTTATTCACTTTTATAATAGGTTAAGTGAACTGTGGTTCTAGGACGAGTCCCATCAGTTGCTCAGACAGTCCTTGAAACCCTTTCCTGATTCTCCATCCATCCTTACAGGTCACTTACAGGTTACCAAAGAAAGAAGAGACTGAACTGTCTTTCATCTTCAGTGGTCGTTGTGTTAGGTGAGAGGAGGGCATTTAATAGATTGAATCTTCCAGTAGGATTAATCAACAACTGGCCCCTTTTAAATTAAGTCTTTGGATGGTCTTAACTTGGTAACTGGCCTTTCTGCCTGTGTGTGCAATTAATACACTCCATGCACAGTTCTGGTGTCAACTTCTGGCTTTATCCAAGGGTGCAGGTATCTTAAGTTGATTTTGACTGCAGGGATAAAAAGATGAGACACTAAGTTAATGAAAGTTGATTGGTTTTTCTTCCCCCTCTCTCTTTTTCACTGGTCCGACCCCAGAACTGATTAGCAGAATCCTGACCCAGAATGAAAGCATCAAAGTCTTCCTTGAATCATAGAATCATAGGGGTTGGAAGGGACCTCAAGAGATCATCGGGTCCAACCCCCAAGCCCACTGGGAACTCTAATTGCCTTGAAGTCATTCTTGACTGGTGGGAACCTTACTGCTATCTCATTTATTTAACATTGCTGAGATCATTCCTTGGCCTGTATCAGTCTTTGGGGTCTGCTTACTAACTGGATCCATCCACCAGGTCTCTGCTCAGTGGCAATGTGTGGTTTTCATCTCTTGGAAATGAAATCATTGAATCTCCATTCTTTTTCATCATTCTCTGACCAGAGTCACATTGACCCACATTTTCACTTCCCTGGTTGTTGATGTCATGCTTAGACTGTCAAAAAAGGAGAGAGAAATAAGAGACTATTCAAATACAGACTCAGTTTCTTTGGGGATGACAGTTCATAATAGTATTCTACATGGCTGCAGTCCCAATTAATAGAATTCATATTAATGGAAGGGCTAAGAAATATGAACTTCTTTTTGTTCTTAACTGTTGTTGAGACTATTTTTGAATAATGTTTTGTCAAGAAACCACAAGGTTCTGAAGGGAAAGTAGCTCCAGTAACATTAGTTTTAAATGCTAAGAAATAACATACCGTTTATTTTCCTTAAAAAAATCATTACTATCTGCAATGGAACAGTGATGAAGAGCCATATCTGCTCACTCAGTAGTTCTTCTCCACTATTTATGCTTATCATATCTGGAAAAAACCTAAGAAATCAATTCCTGCAGTCCCTAACCACGTCAAAACAGCGCTTATCGTTGTAAAGCCTAATGGAAGTTGCCTTGTCTGTTTGAAAGCATATGAATCTCAGGGGTCAGGATATAATTTCTTTCTTCTGTTATACTTGTGGATGCTGCTATGGAATAAAGAGGGGTTTTTTTCCACTGAAAGAGGGTGATAAAAATTACTCACTAAATTGTGCCAATAGAAGCAGCTTTTTAGCAATTACTTTGGGGTAAGGACAGAACCCAACTAGATATTCATTCAGCATGTGGAAATAAGAAAGATTTTCAATTGGTCTTCGTGGTTGAAGTTAAGAAGTTGGTGAGGTCAAAGAACTAGGTAGATCCAGGAGGAACTGCTGAGTTCTGAGCTGTGGTTTTAGAAGAGAACTGGTTGGGGATTTTGTTTGTGTTTTAACCTGTTTGGTTGGCTTTTAAGGACTATGCAGCAAGGTGTTGTGGTGATTGCAGCCTTTCAAGGCAGACTTTGCTAGGTGTGAAGAGGAGAGTTGACCAGTCCTGCCATCTGAAGGTCATTGAAGTTAGTAGGTCATTCAGACTTGGGCTTTGGGTCAAGCCCTGGCAATATGGAACTAAACACAGCTGTGCTGGCTATGGGGGAAATGAAATGCTTTTCTCTTGATGGTGACTTTACTCCCATGCAGAGAGAGCAAGTCTGTGGGAGACACATACGTGTGTGTTTTCTTCCAGGATTTCTCTTTTCTCTCTTGTCTCTTTTTTTCTCTTCTCTCTCCTCTTTCTCTTCTTTTCTCCTCTTCTCCCTTCCTTTCTCTCCCTTTCCTCCCTCCCCCTCCTTTCGTTTCCCCCCCTTTGGCCTCTTTCCCTTCACC
>VZTU01002229.1:0-107758 GCA_013400835.1 Zapornia atra | reverse complement strand
CCCTCGGCCTCCTTCCCCCCTCTCCCAAATGTTCAGCAGGATATTGGGTCACCTAATTGCATTTTGTTTTTCACTGACTGCTGTTCTTATCACAGCAGCACAAGACTCTGCGAGTTCAGTCAATACTTGTGTATTCACAGGAGGCAATCAATAAAAAAAATTAAAAAGGAGTCATGGTAATTAGGCTAAAGCTGCTGCTTATGAGTTTTCAATAATTACTTTAGCTTCCTCCTTTTCCAGCGCCTCAAGAAAATGGTGGCTGATTGAAGGAGGGGATCTTGCTTGACTGAGGACGTGTCAAAATTCAACAAAGCCAAGCGGGAAGTCAAATTAGTGCTTTTTGTTTCAGCACATGAAGGGGGCTTCACAGGGAGACAGGGAAAGAATAGGCTTGATTTTTAGATGGTGCCAGCTAGCAGCTGGGCCATTTTCCCTTTACCTGTTTGTCCTCGGTTTCATGCCCTCTAACATTAGCTCCCCTGGCAGTAACCCAGGCACTTGCGTTTCTTGGAAGAGCTCTGGGGAGATGTCCCATCTGGAGGAGGACAAAATGTTTTGAGAAATGTGTTGCTTCTCCTTGGCTTTGTAGCAGCCATCTGAGGCCACTTACTTAGAATCACAGAATGTGTTAGGTAGGAGGGGACCTTCAAAGGGCATCTAGTCCAATCACCCTGCAGTGAGCAGGGACACCTTTGCTAGATCAGGTTCCTCAGAGCCCCATCAAGCCTGGCTTTGAATATTTCCAGGAATGGGGCCTCCACCATGTCTCTGGGCAACCTGTTCCAGTGATCTACCACCCTCCTATTGAAGTTTCTCCTAATACCCAACCTAGTTCTCCCCTTTTCTAGCTAAAAACCATCACCCCTCATCCTATCACTCCATGCCTTTAGGAACAGTTCTTCCCCCTCTTTCCTATAGGCACCTTTCAGCTACTGGAAGGCCACTATAAGGTCCCCCTGGAGCCTTCTCTTCTTGCAGTCATAGTCTGATATCAAGAAGTGAAGGGAAAGCGTATGGCTTGTCCACAGCAGGGTTTCTGGCGATAGCACTGCTGCTTGGGCCGTGGATGGAAAGACAGAACCACCTAAACTCATGTGCTTCAGCACTGAAAAATTAGCCATCTCTCCTTTCAAATTGTGCCATGAATATTTTTGTCATTGGCTGATGACTCCCTTTGCTCAGGCAGGCTTGAATCCGTTGTGTTGGGAAGGGCCTGAGATTTCCATCACTGCATCAGCAGAGGTTTCCTGAGATGGCAGAGAGCAGGGCTGGGGTCAGACCACAGTGAGGTTGCCCCTATCCAAGGGGAAAATACCTCAAGTGCAAACTTTTGCACCCAAGTCCTACATCATATGAGAGACAACACTGAACTTATATGGAGGAAGACTTGGGATGGCTTGAAGACCGTGCCATGGTCGTGTTGCATTGATTATTAAAGGGAAGAAAGATCCCTCAAGCCCTACTGTGGCTGTGTTTAGACCTGATGATTACTTACAGGAAAAATAGCACAAACTGAGCATGTGTCATGTGTATGTATAAAAGTGTGTACCCAAGGGAAGCCCTTTCAGTCAAGCAGAAGACATCTCAGAGCATCACTCTGATCTATCTGTCTTTAAAAGATCTGTTTCATCTTAAGAAAAAGATGTAGAACTGTTGGAGAGGGTTCAGAGGAGGCCACAAAGATGATTAGAGGGCTGGAGCAGCTCCCCTACGAAGAGAGGCTGAGGGAGCTGGGCTGGTTCAGCCTGGAGAAGAGAAGGCTGTGGGGGGACCTCATTGCAGCCTGCCAGTCCCTGAAGGGAGCAGAGAAACAGGAGGGGATTCAGCTTGTTAAATGGCAGAGATGGCAGGACAAGGGGGAATGGATTAAAGCTAAAAGAAGGAAGATTGAAATTAGATATTAGGGGGAAGTTTTTTACCGAAAGTGCTGAGGAGCTGGAACAGGCTGCCCAGAGAGGTGGTGGGTGCCCCATCCCTGGAGGTGTTCAAGGCCAGGTTGGATGGGGCCCTGGGCAACCTTGTGTAGCTCCAGGCCTGGAGGTTGGTGGCCCTGCCTGTGGCAGGGGGGGTGGAGCTCTATTATCCTTGAGGTCCTTTCTAATCCACGTCATTCTATGATCTTCAGTGAAGTGTTGGAGAGTCTGTCCCCACACTGGCTTCACTGTGCAATAGGTTGTCAAATAATGTCTTAACAAAGCGTGAAACCTTGGATCCTCCTGTCTCCTGGGCATTTTCTTCATCCACACTACATCACTGCTTCTCAGCTTCAGTATGTGGTGCTTCCCTGATGAAACTGGTTAAGGCTTTCTACCTTAAACACAGACCTTGGTAGTGCACAGAGAAAAACAATGTGTTTCATTATCTGGCACTTGCTTTGCTGCTACATAAATTGACTTGTTTCTCCAGAGGTCAAAAAAAGAACCTCTCATCCCATGAATCTCATTTTCCAAGCAAGCTGCACTGCAAGAGCAACATCATGCTGGAGAGGAGCAGCCTGATACCTGAACTAATTTATACAGCACATAGAACCCTTCTCATCCTTTCTCTCCATCCTTTCAAAGTCATGGAAATGCAGCCTGTCTCTTTTCTGTGTTATTCCTACATCCAGAGGGACTGGAATGGGTCCCACACAGTCCTGGTTTGGCCCTAAGCACCATGTTCTTACCCATCAGAGAGCTTACCACAGCCATTAAAAAAGGGAAAAAGAAGAAGGATGGGTTTGGGTTTTTTTAATTGCTGCATCTATCACACTTTCTTTTACCCCTGTTTCCAAAAGATCTGGGTTTTTGTGTGGGAAGTGTTGGAATTAATTTGAAAGTGTTAGTGAGGAGTACTGGTAGACACAGCTGTAAAAGCACTAGGACCTGCAAAAGCCCCCAAAGAGCTGTCAGATCTTGGCTCTCTGTGAAGAAATGTAAGTTGTTGGGTTTTTTTTTCCTTTTTACAAATGTACAGAAGCTTTTTGTCATTTCTCAAGATTCAAGGCAGCTTTTAAAAAAAAAAAATCTCAATTTTCCACATTCTGGTGGTCTGTTCTTACTGTGCTGCCATATGGTGGTGACCCAGCCTTCCCTGCTTACTGTCAGTCTTGTTACACTGCAGTTCCATGGGAAGGGAGGTGAAATCACTGAATTGCAATGATTGTATCCAAGGAGCAGCCTCCTTTCACCTTCCTGCTACACTAGCCAAGGCATAGACCATTAACAGACTGAACGCTTCAAAGGTGGCATTCAAGATGTTAGAGTTGCTCAATGTGATTGGTAAGATTTTCACATAATTACATCCCACAGTCTTCTTTTAATTTACACTGGAAGCTGGAAGCCTTAATAATCAGTGTATATAGATGCTTTATAACGTGGAGAAAAAGATGGCCCCTTCTTCCTAGCCTTATAATTCATATAAGGTTATATTCATATATATGAAGACAGAAGGTGACAAATAAAATCATAGAATGGTCTGAGTTGGAAGAGATCCCAAGGATCACAGAGTTCCAACCCCCCTGCCACAGGCAGGGACACCAACCTCCAGGCCTGGAGCTACACAAGGTTGCCCAGGGACCCATCCAACCTGGCCTTGAACACCTCCAGGGATGGGGCCTCCACCACCTCTCTGGGCAGCCTGTTCCAGCCCCTCACCGCTCTCTCTGCAAAGAACCTCCCCCTAATCTCTCATCTAACCCTTCCTATAGCTTTAATCCACTCCCCCTTGTCCTGCCATTATCTAAGGTTGAATCCCCTCCTGCTTCTCTGCTCCCTTCAGGGACTGGCAGGCTGCAATGAGGTCCCCCCACAGCCTTCTCTTCTCCAGACTGAAAAAGCCCAGCTCCCTCAGCTTCTCTTCGTAGGGGAGCTGCTCCAGCCCTCTGATCATCTTTGAGGCCTCCTCTGAACCCTCTCCACCATCTTTCTTGTGTTGGGGCCCCAGCTCTGGACACAGGACTCCAGCTGGGGCCTCAGGAGGGCAGAGTAGAGAGGGACAATCTCCTCCCTGTCCCTGCTGCCACCCCTCTTCTGATGGAGCCCAGGATCCCATTGGCCTTCCAAGCTGCAAGAGCACACTGCTGGCTCATGTTAAGTTTCTCATCCACCATGACACCCAGGTCCTTCTCAGTAGGTCAAATACTTGCATATTGATGATCTAGATAAGCCAAACAAATAATTAGGTCTATATTTTTTAGTATTGTCTCCCCTGATCTCAAAATCCCAAAAGTTTCTCCCAGTTCCTTTTAAGATCACCTTTATCTGCTGTTGAACAGAAGATCGTTCTCCCCTGTAAAAGTCACTTATTGCCCTGTGCCATTGCCAAAGCCAATTGGCATCGGTCCATTTTGGAGTCAAAAGGAAAGAGAACACCAGATTTTGTGCTAAGAAAGAAAAGTTTTGCTGAGTTTCCTTCTTGAGAGGCTGGATTTCAGGTAGGACACTTGAAAGTACAAGAGACTTTAGATGTCAAAACTACCTAGAAAACATTTTCCCTAGTGATTTAGAGAATACCTGTAGATCTGCCACATCCACCTGGATGGATATCTGGTTTAAATACTGAATTTGGTTGTATTTTAAATAGCCAGGAGTAGATTTACCAGCCTTCAGGGATGCCTTCTGCTCCTGGTAGGATTGAGTAATGCACTGAGGACAGTATGTCTCTACATGGTTATTTTCTGGCATCTCTGGCAGTCATGCAGGTAATGACAGGGGCATCCACAACTTCCCTGGGCAACCTGTGCCAGGGCCTCACCACCCACAGAGTGAAGAATTTATTCCTTGTATCTAATCTAAATCTCCCCTCTTTTAGTTTAAACCCATTCCCCCTTGTCCTGTCCCTTCCTGTCCTTGTCAGCAGCCCCTCTCCAGCTTTCCTAGAGCCCATTCATGTACTGGAAGGGGCTCTAAGGTCTCCTTGGAGCCTTCTCTTCTCCAGGCTGAACAAGAACTACTCTCCCAGCCTGTCTCCTGAGCAGAGGGGCTCCAGCCCTTGGATTATCTTTGTGGCCTCTTCTGGACTCACTCCAACAGCTCTGTGTCCTTGTCCTGGGGACCCCCGAGCTGGATGCAGTACTGCAGGGGAGTCTCCTCAGAGCAGAGCAGAGAGGAAGAAACCCCTCCCTTGACCTGCTGGCCATGCTGCTGGGGATGCAGCCCAGGACATGGTTGGCTTTCTGGGATGCAAGTGTGCTGCTGTGTCATGTTGAGTTACATTAGTTACAGCTGTCTTTTGAAAAAAGGCAAGCTTAATCCAGCTTCTGAGAAAATGCTGTGGCCTGAGTACATGGGAGATTGAGAGATACTTGGTTGTAGTAGTCCCTAAAGGCTTCAGTCTGTGAATCTGTTTAAAGGAATGTGCATTTATGCAAATAACTTCATGTTTATCATTGGAGATAGACTGCAGCCAAGCAGGACTTGCCCTGGCTTCCTTGCACTGGGGAAGCACTTTTAGTTTTCAGATAAAACAGGTCAACCATCATTTCCAATGATCAGTCTAGGTCAGTATTTTTTAGTTATCTTGCCTTTGATATAACTGTCATATCTTAGAGGCATGTAAAGCATTTCAGTTGGTGATGATGGTGATTTTCATGTGCAGAGACCTGATGAGGCGTCTCTCCCCTACTTGTTTTGGAAGCTTGTTTGGATGTCTCCAAGCAAGCTTACTTCCAGGCACCTACATGTTTCTTTACAAGTCCTTAAGGTGATTAATGCTGCTCATTAGGAAGTTATCTGCTTTCTGAAGCTCGTCTTACACGCTTGGTGTCTTTAAGGGATTTTCATCTGTGTTGGCTTTCCTGGAGCTATTGCTTCTAGAGGCACAGGAGTGCTATAGTTTTGTCCTCTCTATATATGTTTATGAGAGCATGGATGATAAAAACCCAATGAAATGACCCAAGTTTATCTCTGTAAGATAAAAGATGAATCAGAACTTACATTTCGAATGGCACAGTCCTTCCTCTGGGAACACCATATTGTTCTCCTAGTTCCAGTAGGTATATGCCCTCATGGACCAGCAGACACGATGTAGGACCTACGGAAGACCTGTCTTAGTCTAGAGTGGGTTCTGGAGGCCAAAGCTAAAATCTTGCCCAGGTCTTGGCAAGAGAGCAGAGCTTCTAGCTCATATGTAGACACATAAATTAAGGTGTCTGAATCTGCAGGTGAATCTTACTTCAGGTAAAGGTTTGCAGTTCCTGAGCTAAATCCGTAATTATGGAGTCATGGAAGGAAATAATGGAATAAGATCACACTCTTAGCTATCCTTAAAGATCTTCAAGGCAGAACTCAGTAAATCCTTTTGCTTTACTGACTGAGAGTTACATCCATCTTGCTTCCCACAAGGATTTAATCTTGATTTGCATAGATCAGTAGATTAAAGCATTTGATGCTAAGGCCCCTGCTGCTGTACTACATGTGGTTTGAGAGCTTTGTTCTGGACTATTTAACCCGATCTCATCTGTTAAACTTTCCTACCACATGGTTTTGCTTTGTGGATGTCTAAAGGACCAAGCAGTGATTCAGTCCCCAATGTTCTCATTAGTTTGTTTGCTGCAAATCTCACAGGTTGGTTTCTACCCAAAAGAGTCTTGTTTGTGCACACCCAAATAGGTCTGGGAGCAGGACCCATGCAGGGAAGGGGGATAAGGGGGGATTCACTTCAAAATAGCTGTAATACTAATGTAGCACTTTGTCTTTCTTACTGTCTTTCAACATTTACCTCCCTTTGGAGTGGCTACTTGATGCAAATCAGATTTCAAAGCCCACCTCAAGATCCTGCAGTTTCCCTCTTAATTGAGTGGACAGGCTCAACTGCTGCTTTGTTGTGCTCTCTGCATTAGTGAGGACATAGATGAAGCCCTTTGAAGCTCATCTCTGACACATAAAGAGGTTTGTGCAGGTGGTGTTCCCTTGTCGTATTTACCTTTCCAGCTCAAAGAAGCCAACTGTTCTAAGTGTGCATCAGAACATTTTGAGAATCACACACAATGAAGGCTCTTACTGGACTCCCACATGGCAATAAAAAAACACGGGATGTCAGAATGTGTTTAATGAGAGACAGTGTATGAAAAGTTGCAGATATGTAGGCAAGAATGTCATTTTTTCAAGGCAGCATCTTCTTAGGGGGGACCTAATTAATGTTTATAAATATCTTAGGCTTGGGATGCAGAGGGAATGGGCCAGCCCCTTTTCGGTGTCTGTGGAGACAGGACAAGGGGCAATGGCTGCAAATTGGAGCACAGGGAGTTCCACATCAGTATGTGGAAGAACTTCTTCCCAGTGAGGGTGAGGGAGCCCTGGGACAGGCTGCCCAGGGGGGTGGTGGAGTCTCCTTCTCTGGAGATATTCAAGACTTGTCTGGACGCTGACCTGTGTGACCTGTCCTAGGGACCCTGCTTTGGCAGGTGGTTGGACCCCATGATCTCTGGAGGTCCCTTCCAACTGCTACGATTCTGTGATTCTGTGATTCTCCTTGTTCAGACCATCATCCAGACGGCCCAGGGTGGGTGTTGGAGCTTGTTATACTGCCTTGAAACAGCAAGGGAAATACTCGTCATCCGAACTGTGGTTAACTCTGATTTTGTGCAGGATGTGGCTTACCGCTGCTTCTCTGTAAAAGTGCCACAGCATCTGTAGCACCTCAGGTTTTATTCCTGTTGGGCCTGTAGAAATCTGATGGGAGAACACAGTGATGGGTGGGATTTACATGGGATAGGGATTGCTCTGCTGATATTTTAGTGGGAATAACTGAAGGGGAAATGCAGTACATACTGACATCAGAGTCAGGCTTTGCATGACCGAAAGTTGGTTGCAAAACCTGCCCGTGGTGCTTGCAGGAAATACCGAGTTCTTCCAGCTCTTTGCATTTCCAAGGGGCCTTCCTGTATTTGAAGCTGATAAAAATGTGCTGAACTTGATACTCCTGTGCAGCAACAATTCATTTGTGTTCATTTGTTTGTGTTTTTCCCCACACATGAACATCTTCTTCCAACTTTGCTGTGAGATATATTTTTTTCCTTCCCCCAACAGTTGTTCAACGGACCTCTGCTTCATCTGCAGATGAAACCATCAAAATGTTTTGAAGGCCAGCTCATATTCCTGCTTAGAAAAAACCCTTTAATTGCTCCCATGAACAATTTTCTTGCTTCTCTCCATCCCAACAAAGTGGCGTTTATTAGCATTTCTATGGTCGTTATTTGCAATTTCACTGCTGTTCCTGATGCCTGCATGTTATAATTAAATCATTTCAGATTGCAGTTACAGTGTGAAACAGCTGCATTGAATTACAGTTGAAAACATATGTTGGGAATATGCAGCTCCAATTAGCTACATATCTCGGATGCAGCGAAGGTGAAAGACCCAAACAGACAAGAGGCCTCAAACAGGCTGCAGCTTTCCTGCCTCTGATCTGCTTGGATGCCACTTCCCATCCTCATTAGTTCCACAATAAGGGAAACGTCCTGATCCTTTGCATTGCACTTTATAAAGCAGATGATGTCTGCACCTGAGGGTAGGGAGGCTCTTTAGAGGCATCTGGACAGGCTGGATCGATGGGCCAAGGGAATGAGGTTCCCACAAGGCCAACGGCAGAGTCCTTTGCTTGGGACATAATCCCATGCAGCACTACAGCCTTGGGGGAGACTGGCTGGAGAGCTGTCAGGCAGAGAAGGACCTGGGGGTGTTGGGCAACTGCCGACTGAACATGAGGCAGCAGTGTGCACAGGTGGCCAGGAAGGCCAGTGGCATCCTGACTTGTGTCAGAAACGATGTGGCTAGCAGTTCTGGGGAGGGGATTGTGCCCCTGTACTGGGCACTGGGGAGGCAGCATATTGAATGCTGGGTTCAGTTTTCAGCCCCTCACCATAAGAAAGACATTGATGTCCTGGAGCGAGTCCAGAGAAGGGCAACCAGGCTGGGGAAGGGGCTGGAGGGCAAATCCTCTGAGGAGCAGCTGAGGGAGCTGGGGGGGTTGAGCCTGGAGAAGAGGAGGCTGAGGGGAGACCTTATCACTACCTACAACTACCTGAAGGGAGGGTGTAGAGAGGTGTATGTTGATTTCTTCACCCAAGCGATAGGTGGGTGATAGGACAAGGGTGAATAGCCTCAAGCTGCACCAGGGCAGGTTTAGATCAGACATTAGGAAAAAATTTTTCACCGAAAAGGTTATCGTGCACTGGAACAGGCTGCCCAGGGAGGGGGTTGAGTCACCATCCCTGGATGTGTTTAAAACGGGTAGATGAAGTGCTTAGGGATGTGGTTTAGTAAAGGACAGGAATGGTTGGATTCAGTGATCTCAAAGGCCTTTTCCAACCTAGTAATTCTGATGGTTTTGGCCTTGGTTGTTAACTTTGCTGTCACCCCATGCAGAAGGGGTGCATATCTGGCATGAGCAGGGTGCACCACAGACGTCTGCGTTAGCTTTTTCTTGACCACCTATATAGACACAGTGGGCAGGGAAATGCTTTTTGGCTAATAACACTGGAAAGAGTCATGTTTAGGTCTGCAGGGTTGGGAAGAGGCCAGTGCAGATGTTGGATTCAATGGCCAAGTGCTGTCCACATCATTCTGGCATGATTTGTTGTATACACCTTGAGATAACTATGGTTGTTACATCATTTTAGAACCTGAGTTCTTCCCTCTCTCCCCTCCTGACACTGATAGGTAGAGTGGAGTTTAAATGCTGTTTATTAAGTACAAACCATGGTGTGGACAGGGTGCTGGAAGAGGAGGGATGACACAGCACTGGCACTTCTAAGACACTCTGTGACTTTGGGGATGTCCCCATCCCTCCAGTCTGCCTCTTCTTTTTTAGCAAGGCACTCAGCTTGGGACTGGACCTTCTAAATACATCCATGTTTCAGATCTGTGTGTTGTAATTGGGCCACCCAAAGCCTGCAGGGTGGTTTGCTGCTTTTTAAAGAGAACATAAAGAGAAACTGCCTTCCAGCGACGTGTAATACGCTCGCTGTTCTTTAACATGCATTATGGTTGTGGTTAATGGCTCTGTGCAGTGCAGTACCTCACTCCATCGCACCTTGCAAAGGCTCTGGGTGATAATTTCCTTGAAATGAAGAGGAGATGTAGGAGAGATTGCAAATGGGCTCTCTGTCCCACCTGGGTAAGGACTTGGGTCACTGAAAATAGGTACTAGGGTAATTGCATGCATTAGTATAGCTTTTCAGATGTCACCATGCTAGTTAAGCAAAATTTCCTGCAAATTTCCATTGTCCTTATGATACCCTAATCAGATCTTAATTTGCAAGACCATTAATAATGAACCATCACAAAAGTTAAGATATTTTAATCCATCACGCCACTGTTTCATTTACTTGATTATGTTTCTCTCCATGATTCTGGTTAAAAACTGTTGTGCAAGTCGAATGGTAAAACAAATTGCTTTGTGTTTATAGAGCATTAGGGTTTTTACTCATCTATTATGTGAAACCTTTCACACTGGTGGAGCTGCTTTTCCTCTGATCACGTGACTTGCATCCCTCCAGAAACCATGCTTTATCCAGATGAAAAAGCCATTTATCCCATTCTGTGATCATCTGTTTACTTACAATAGGTAAGACAAAAGGCTAAATGCTTTCCCAGAAATCTTTTGTGTGTCTCCATGAACGTACCTGTGTTAAATTGCCTACCAGAGATTCCTCCCGGTGTGAGCAAGAGGATAAGCAAGTGTTAACGTCACAGTTTAACGTGGCTCAGGTTGGTCTTTCTTCCAATATATCGTGCTTTCCCAGGAAAGGTAGCAGAACCTGGCTTCAGAATTAGATTGTTCCAGAGAAAAGATTTGATTCTGCTGGAAGTTATTGAACGTAATAACATTTTATTGCTCTGCTTAAGCAGTTCAAAATTTCTTGCAGTGGCTTTGAAGGAGAGAAAAAAGGTGTTGTAGAAGTTGGCCAGGAAGGCCAACAGCATCCTGGCTTGTATCAAAAATAGTGTGGTCAGTAGGTCTGGGGAGGGGAGTGTGCCCCTGGACTGGGCACTGGGGAGTCTGCACCTCGAGTGCTGGGTCCAGTTCTGGGCTCCTCAGCATCAGAAGGACATTGAGGTCCTGGAGCAAGTCCAGAGAAGAGCAACCAGGCTGGGGAAGGGGCTGGAGGGCAAATCCTCTGAGGAGCAGCTGAGGGAGCTGGGGGGGTTGAGCCTGGAGAAGAGGAGGCTGAGGGGAGACCTTCTCCCCACCTGCCCTGCCCTGCCAGGAGGGTGCAGAGAGGTGGGCGATGGTCTCTTCAGCCAGGGGCCAGGAGATGGGACAAGGGGCAATGGGCTCAAGCTGCCCCAGGGCAGGGTCAGCTCAGCTGGGAGGGCAAAGTTCTTCCCTGGCAGAGTTGTGGGGCTGTGGCACAGGCTGCCCTGGGAGGGGGCTGAGTCCCCACCCCTGGGGGTGTTTAACCGACACAGGGGAGATGAGGTGCTCAGGGATCTGGTTTAGCACAGGACAGGGATGGTTGGACTCCATGATCTTAAAGGTCTTTTCCAACCTAGTCATTCTGTGGCTGAGTGCTCACCAAGTGGAAAGCACAGAGGAGGAGAAAGACGTGGTGTGTGTCAGAGAAGGTGACACTGAGCTGCCAGGGTGGTATGGCTGTGAAAAAAGGCAAATATGATCTACGAAACATTTTCTTTAGGAAATTAATGAAGAATTAAAGAGAAGTGTTACTAATGATAATACTGGATGCATTGAAACTTTCCCTGTGATAACTGTGACCCATCTTCAAAAAACGTGCGATACAGCAGGTATTAACAGGAGCAGGAACATCTTCTACTGGACTGAAATTATTTAAAAAGAAGGGTCAGCTGGCTTCTGGTAGTGTCACAAAGGCTGGTCTGGAGGAGATGGATCTCTGCAAGCTACAGAGATCCAGCCAGAAACTGTGGAGGACAACTCCAGGCCAAGAACTGGATAGAGACACCCATTTGTAGTGTCCAAAATGCTCACCAGGGTTGGGGGAATGTGTCAGAATTTTCAATGCAGTCAACAAAATTGAATTTAGGGACTGTCTGAACCCGCACCCAAGCTAAACTTTTATTTTGAATATCAACTAAGTATGTATTTTTGATGAAATCTTGTTATGTATAATGATATTAAAGTCTGCTTAGCCCTTTAAGCTCTACAGGCTAGGAGTTAAGTGAGGGAAAGAAAACTTCTTCCAAAGGTTGTATTTCCATCAGGTTGGATAGAGGTTGAATCTTGGTCTAATGTTCATGCTAAATAGCCTACTTGGACTTTGTAATATCGTATCTGGTGGAGCTGAAAAAGGATAAAGGAGTTTTATATTGTATTCTGCTGCTTTTTTAGTTTAATTGGAGAAGTTTCCCTATAAGACAGCACTGATTAAATAGCTGCACCTGCATTTATATTGTCAGACTTATTTCTGCTATCGAGAAGCTCTGTGTACATCATAAAATCAAATGTTTCTCTATATTTTAATACCTCATTTCTTCAGGGGGTTTAATTTGCAAGACTCCCTCTCTGTCACAGCTCACCCCCTTTTTCTTTTTTTGGGTTTTTTTTTTTTTTTTGCTTTTGAAATATTCATCATTATCAAATTCTGAGAATACTTTGTGGTGAGGCAAATTAAGTATTAAAAGAAGACTGTGACTTGAGTATGTGGGTTAATCTGTTCTAAGCAAAAGACACAGACTTGTTGGAGCGGGTCCAGAGGAGAGCCCCTGAAATGGTCAGAGGGCCTGAACACCTCTCCTGTGAAGACAGGCTGAGAGAGTTGGGGTTTTTCAACCTGGAAAGGAGAAGGCTCTGGGCCTTCCAGTCCATAAAGGGGCTACAGGAAAGATGGAGAGGGACTGTGTAGTGATAGGAGAAGGGCTAATGTGTTTAAACTAAAAGAAGGTGGATTCACATTAGATATAAGGAAGAAATTTTTTATGATGAGGGTGGTGAGACACTGGCACAGGTTGCCCAGAGAAGTGAAAAATGTCTTATCCCTGGAAACACTCAAGTTCAGGCTGGATAAGGCTCTGAACAAGTGATCTAGTTGAAGATGTCCATGGCAGCAGGGCTGGACCAGATGACTTTGAAAGGTTCCTTCCAACCCAAACCATGCTGTGATTCTATGAATTTCTCTTCTCCCCTAGTTGTAAGAGCATGGGCTACTTAGCATAGTGGGGTATGAGCTTGGAGTTATCAGCTCTTCTGCTTGTACTCACTGATAAGCGAATTCCCACCACCATTCTTATAAATTCATACCTCACTTTGCCTCACAGTAACTTTCCTGTGTTTCCTTAAGACCAAAGCCTTTAGGAGCAGTATTGTTTCTTGGTGATGAAGCGTGTTAAGACCTAGCCTTATTTGGATTCTGTAAACGTAACAAGCAACACAACTCAAACAGCAATTTCTAGAGTCTTTGGCTTTCAGATAAGTGTGTCTATCTCTTGCTTCAGTTCTCTGGTGTGTTGTAACTCAGCGTGCTTATAGTCATGTACAGTAGCCCTTAATGTCAGCAACTTTTTACATTTCATTAAATTGCCTACAGATTCCCTGATTCCTTTAATCGCAGAAGTAGATGCTGACATGATAGGTGTGGCAATCAAAACATCAAAACCAAGTTAAAAAGGAAGGAGCAGCAGCTTTCTTGCTGCAGATGCCAATATCTTTGACAAGCGAGTGCTTGCGTTGTGACACGCTGTAATGGGAAACATCCTGTGGTGGTAAAACTCCTTTAGCACCTTGAGAAAAACCCAGTGTGTGCAATACCAAATTAGAATCTTAGAAGCACAGGGGTTTGGAGGGACCTTGAGAGATCATCGAGTCCAACCCCCCTGCCAAGGCAGGGTCCCTAGGACAGGTCACACAGGTCGGTGTCCAGATGGGGCTGGAATATCTCCAGAGAAGGAGACTCCACACCCCCTGGGCAGCCTGTCCCAAGGCTCCCTCACCCTCACTGGGAAGAAGTTCTTCCACATATTGGTGTGGAACTCCCTGTGCTCCAACTTGAGCCCATCGCCCCTTGTCCTGTCCCCACAGACACTGAGAAGAGGCTGGCCATTTCCCCCCGTGTCCCACCCTTCAGCTATTGATAACCATTGATCAGATCCCCTCTCAGGCTTCTTCTCTCCAGGCTGAACAGCCCCAGCTCACTCCGCCTTTCCTCCCAGGGGAGATGCTCCAGGCCTGTCATCATCTCCACAGCCTCCTCTGGACTCTCTCCAGGAGATCCCTGGCTTTTTGATCCCAGGGAGCCCAGCACTGGACACAATACTCCAGGTGGGGCTTGACCAGGGCAGAGCAGAGGGGGAGGATCAGCTCCTTTGACCTGCTGGCCACACTCCTTTTGATGCCCCCCAGGATCCCATTGGCCGCCTTGGCCCCCAGGGGCACACTGTTGGCTCATAGCCAACCTGTCATCTACCAGGACCTCCAGGTCCTTCTCCACAGAGCTCCTCTCCAGCAGGTCATCCTCCAGCCTGTACTGATTCAAGTGGTTAAATTACATGCCAAGTTTCTAAGGTCCCTGTTCAGTGACTTCTGTGCCAATAGGAAGCCTGATCTTTCAGTTTATGATCAAGAAAGGGAAAAAAGAAAAACAAAGACAAAAAAGCAAAGAGAGAAGCCCACCATTAAATCAGAGTACTTCAAAGCCTCCAGGCAGTATGGCAATATAAATAATAAATTAAGAAATAATAAAGTGGAGAATCGTGGCATTCAGCTTTAGGCTGAGAATGGGATTGATAAGCAGAGTTTAACATTAAGAAAAAAATCCTTTGGGATTTCAGCCTTCCCTGATTGCAGAGTGTCAGGAAAGAAATTAGCGATTTTGTTGTTGTTTACCGCAGAAATTTAGGATAGAGACAGAGAATGAACAAAAGATGCTCTAAGGAGCCCTCCTGGAAAAAGTCCAACCATTGCAAAGTTACACAGATGAATTGATTTAATTAGGCTGTATAATACCACTTCTGCTGCAGCTATTCAAACAGACTCATAAAAGATATTAACTGATACAGTCTGGGTATTGCATATTTGTTTCAAAGATGCCCATGACTCTTCCCTGCTTCCTAGGTCATAAAGAGCTCTGCAAAGCATATTGTTTCCTTGTATTCTTTTTCCCTTCAATTTTCTATTTTTACTGATAAAAAAATGTCTGTACTGTGGCTGGACATACTTGGGGGGGGACAGAGGCAAAAATCCTCTTTCTTCTAATGGAGCATGTAGAAATAATTCAAGAGAAAAAAAATTGAGGATGAAACTGGTATGGAGAAAATGAGATTTTACTACCCAAGGGTTTTTATCCTTTGTGGAGGAGCTGTGCTTGTGTTGGTGGCCAACTTGTCCACCCAAATATAGCTGAATGTTTGGAGTGGAAGGTATCTTCCTTCAGATTCATGGTGACCTACTGGTGGTGCTAGACT
This sequence comes from Zapornia atra, assembly GCA_013400835.1. NCBI lineage: Eukaryota > Metazoa > Chordata > Aves > Gruiformes > Rallidae > Zapornia > Zapornia atra. The sequence goes on along the minus strand of VZTU01002229.1, from coordinate 92,399 downwards.
CACCAAAGTTCATTCCACAGGCAGAAGAAGTTTGTTTCAGAGTATGCTGATCAATTTTAACCATCATATTGCTCTTCACTGAAAGCTCTGGTCTGGATGGAAGTAGCAAGCAAGCTGGGTGGTAGGGTGATAGTCTGCACTTGCAAGCCTTGTAGGGACACTGAAGTCACGGGAAAAATCTGTCCTTGACCCTAGGGATTTGTGGATATTTAATCTAGGAACATTAGAGGAAGGATATGAAAGAGATTATGTGATTTCTCATGGAATAAACCACTTTTAGTGGAACATGATGGTCAGCCTTTGTGGAGGAGTAACTGGGGATGGTTAGAGAGACTTCTCTGTGAAGCACAAATAGTACTTTGAGAAGACCAGCATATCGGCCATGCTGTGTTGGAAGAAGAATTGTCAAATCCTGTTTTCACACAAACTTTTCAGGTTTATTTTCTCTCAAAGGGAAAATGCTGGGAAAATCCAAGTTGTTCCAAGCATGGTACTGTAGACTTTGTACCTTCAGGGCTGAAAGTGTCACAGGGCATTCCTCTTCAACACAATGAAACTTTGTTTTCTACTGTGAGGGTGTCAAACACTGGAACAGGTTGCCCAGAGAGGTTGTGGAGTGTTCATCCTTGAAGATATCCAAAATTCAACTGGACATGGTCTTGACATTACCTGCTGTGGCTGTCCCTGTTTGGGCAGGGGTTGAACAGGATGACCCTCCAACTTCAGCTCTCCTCTAACTCTATGTCTTGATAACACTTCACATTTTCCAGAACAAGATAAAAGAGTCACATAATTACAAGTTTGGAAAAGACCCTTAAGATCATCAAGTCCAACCATCCCTGTCCTGTGCTAAACCAGATCCCTGAGCACCTCATCTACCCCTCTGTTAAATACACCCAGGGGTGGGGACTCAGGCCCCTCCCTGGGCAGCCTGTTGCAGGCCCTGACAACTCTTGGTCAGGGATGACTTTATCCATTGTGTTTTGTTAATTTAGGGAAACAGGAATTCTCCATTTTAATCCAGAAAGCCGCCACTCTTGAAAGTTTCCATGTACATCTCTTTGAGGTCATAGAAAATAGGCACGATGAGGGAGTGGTGGAGGGAGTTCAACAGATGGTGCAGTAATTTCAACCATTTCAGTGGGGCTGTGTGGAGCCTGGTTTGCTGCTTTTGTGTCGTTCAAAATTGCTTTATAATCACCATGTAAAAACTTTGAAGTAGTAAAGACTACGTTGGCAAGACATAGTACAATTACTTTGTTATGCATCTTGTTATATTGGCATATTTGTTTAATTAAATTCCTTGCTAATTAGAGATGTATGTACTTGCGTTAATTATTATTTGCTTAACACAATCAACAGTGTAATTCTTTTCAGAGGCGCCACACACTTTCTGGTTAAATTAAATTACTGATTTTGTGTGCTTTCTGAAAGAATAGTTGCTCCGTTTTTGTCAAATGATGGGTTGCATTCTTTAATGTGAATGAAATTCAATTTGGACTAACTAAAATGTAACATAATATATTAGATGTTTAATTGGTGATTAAGCAAAGAAAGGGGAAAAAAAGGTTTGATTTGTACCTCAGCACAAAGATGTATATTTTTTCTTACTGGATTACAAAATTGGATGGGTCTGCTATTTATCACCCACCAAGACCTTTTGCCATCTGACAAAGAAAAACTACATTTTTCTTCTTTGTTGTGAGGTTTTGGAAGGAAACTCCTTTCACATGCCAGAAAAATGTAACCCAGTGGAACTTCTGACCTTTTACCAAGCCCTTAATTAGTTTTTAATATGTAAAGTACTATAAACATATTATACAGCCAGGGCCCTATTTTGGGTTTTAATACTAGGCCCATTAGCTCTAATTTTGATCTGTGAGGTTATATTTAGTCCCTAAAATTGAAAGGAAAGTGATAACATAAATATCTTTAATCATGTTCGATAAGGAAGCTAATAACCAAGTATCTAATTGTTTCCCTGACTAGATGCTGCACAACATGGGTAGAGTGTGTGTACGTACATACACCCACACCCATATGTATCGTCTCTCTATAGATCTGGCAGATTTAGTGCTCTATCTTTACAGCCTTGACTTCTCTAGGTTGTTTCTCATTTGAGCAGTGAGCTGCTGATCAATACTGCAGAATGTGTTTAGTGCTGGGGGATCACTGAACCACAGTATATTAATGTATTTAAGTTGAGAACCTCGGGAAAGCGGTCGGAAAGAAGCAACTCGATAGACTTAATGCTGCAGGAGCAGATGGAAGAAATAATTCTTCTAAAGCAAATACAAACATGGCCAGGATTATGTAGCAAGATAGAGAGGATTTGTTCACATCCTAAAAAGGGCTAGGCATGTTTCTTTGCATTTTTCAAGACAAAATGTGCCATTGAGTGAGAACTTTATCAGCGGAGGAGCAGAATATTAATGACTGTGGTGAGCCTACAAGGCTCTTCGAGGTCTTCTTAATCACCAAAATGGAAGTGGGCAGCTAATACAAACACTCCTGAGGTCTTCCTGCAGATTACACGGGAGCTGTATCCATTCTTCTTCCATACAAACTAATTGTAGTTAGTCATTTTTAACTGTGCCACACAATCAACAGAAAGATTTCTTGTTAAAACCACAAGTGCAGAACTTGGCTTGGGACTGTGTCCATCCAGTTGTAGCAGTTTCTAATCTTTGATTTGAATGCCGGCCTGTGACTGAGATACCTTGGGAATAGAGTAGTAAGAATTGCATCCTGTTTCCATGCCACGTGCTTAAATGCTTTGCTGAAGAGCAATACGTTTTTTCCATACTTGTTAAAGTGCATCTTTTCTGTGTATTAATCACCATTGTCAATCTATTTGGAAATAAGCATTTTAAAGAAATAAGTGGTTCACTCCTCCAAGCAGAATGAAGGGCACAAGTCTGCTGTTTATATATTGTAATTGAAAAATCACAGGGGAAAAAGTATATATGGACATTGAAGAATCGCAGGAGAAAAACTAGAGAAGTGAAAGAATCAATAGTGACATTTATGAGGACTACTGGAAATGCCTGTTGATGGCTCTGGGCATCACTGTTTAGGGAATCCTTTCCAATCGTACGGCAGTACTGTTGCCTTCCCACACAAGGAGAATCTCAGAGATGTTAACCCAGTTCCCCAAGACCAATATGATTCATTAGAGGATTCTGCTTTACAGCACTACATTTTCTTACTTAGGTTGCGTGAAAAACATCAGATCGCCCACTCAGTCTGATTGCAGGTCTGTTGTCCACCTGCAAAAGGGGCTGAGAATATTTCACTGTTTTAGAAAAGCTAAATAAAGAAGGTAAAGAATTCTTTGGTAGGGACTTGCTAATGTTACCTCATAAGGCAGTGACTGGAAACAAGTCGCGGAGAAGGCAGTAAAATGGGTCAAAAATTCTTTCAGTCCCTGAAGGGAGCTTACAAGCAGAAGGGGAATCAACTTTTTCAAAGAGCAGACAATGGCAGGACAAGGGGGAATGGATTAAAACTAAAGGAAGGAAGGGTTAGATGAGATACTGGGGGGGAAGCTCTTTCCAGAGAGAGTGGTGAGGGGCTGGAACAGGCTGCCCAGAGAGGTGGTGGATGCCCCATCCCTGGAGGTGTTCAAGGCCAGGTTGGATGGGGCCCTGGGCAACCTTATATAGATCCAGGCCTGGAAGTTGGTGGCCCTGCCTGTGGCAGGGGGTTGGAACTCTATGATCCTTGGGGTCCCTTCCAACCCAGACCATTCTATGATTCTCACAACCATCGAAAGGCCCTATGCCAGTTGACTGAATTGCTAAAATGGACATCCCACCTACCATTGGCACCTCACAAAGCTCACAAAAGGGTTGAAATGTTCTTTCTTTTCCAAGTGAGGATAAAAATCACAGCTGCTAGTGGCACTACACATGAGTGAAACTGGGGTGAAGACCAGATTTTACAGTTTTTAAGTCCTCCTCCCATTGAAGTCCATTGCAAAACCCCAGTGAGCTTTGGTGGGTTGGTTGCTTTTTGTGTGGAGTCTTTGATTTGCACAGAGGGAGAGTTCAGCTCTGACGGCTTGCACTTGGCAAAGGAGTGGAGATGGTTTTGACTCAGAGATTTTTGCTAATTTAGTAGCAGCAGACAGGACAGAGGAATAAAGTGAAATATGTGAGTGGGTATAAATAAACAAGTCAAATATAAAATGCAATATATGAGTGAAGGAACACGAACCAGGCTTTGTGAAGTAGTATCACAGAGATATGTTTCCTTTCAGACAACAGAAACTGAAAAGGCAGATATAATAACTGGCAGTTTCCAGAAATTAAAAAATCCCAAGTAGACTGTAAATTAATACCTTGTCTTGGGAATAAACCTCCTGTTTATATTTTCCAAGTCTAAACCCTTTCTCCAAGAGTAGTGTTGTTATACATGTCTTTTTACCTTTCATGCTTTGTCTAAATACTACTTTCCTTCCTTTCATTGACATGGCATAAACATGTTATCATGAGCCTTTGGTCATGGAAAAGCACAGAATCCATCCAAATGTGCTTTCTTGACAGAAACTCAGCTTTTAAGGAGAGGCTACTTAACATGAAGGCTTTAGGTACGCTACTACCCCATGTAAAGCTCTTCTAGCACCTTCATTTGCTGTACTCTTGACCTTACTCTAAATACAGACATCTAAATGAATGTCTTACCTACCAATATTCATTGATGAGATACTTTTAGCCTCGGTCGCTGATACCTTGGGTTGGTCCCATAAGGACAAGTCTATCCTTTATTCAGCATCTTCAACAAGCTAAAGGAGACAGAGGTATATTTAAATCACAGCTCTGGAAGCTGAAAAATACCTCTGGACTTCTTCCTCAAGAACAGGGAATTGAGTTTGCAAGGCTCTTTTGCAAGAAAGCATGGAAAAAGCTAGCATCTGTCATGGTACTGTGTGGAGCAAGTGGTAAACTTGAGAGATTGCTGATAGGTTGGACCTAGGAAATCAAGTTCTTCAGCATCAGCCCTTGGGGCACTATAGCTGCTTTTTATACCAAGCTTTAACTATAGCAAGGTGCTATATTTACAAACACCAAACAGAGACGTGGAGCAAGGGAACTTCATGCTTTAATGATTAATGGACTCTGATATCCCCTGAGTTGGGATTTTTCATAGATTGGATCTTCCTTTATGCCTGAAGGCTGTGTCTGATTTTCATTCCATTGCTGAAATGGAGCTGCAAACACCTGAAACACACCGTTGTGCTAAGGTGCATGACACCATCCTGTGGATTGGGGAAAGTACTGAACATTTCTGTCAAGAAAGCACATTTGGATGGATTCCATGCTTTTCCATAACCAAAGGCTTGTTTTTTCATCCAGAGAAAGGTGTGATGTTAAAATGGCTGGTTTATTGGGTTTGTTATCCTATTTTGTCCCAAGTAACACATGTTATAGCCCCTTCAGCAGAGTTAGAGAAAATCCAGTTATTAGAGTCAGTGATCACATATACCCTTTAGACTATGACAACACGCTTTTAACAGTGGGCATCATAGAATGATCTGGGTTGGAAGGGACCCCAAGGATCATAGAGCTCCAACACCCCCCTGACACAGGCAGGGCCACCAACCTCCAGGCCTGGAGCTACACAGGGTTGCCCAGGGCCCCATCCAACCTGGCCTTGAACACCTCCAGGGATGGGGCATCCACCACCTCTCTGGGCAGCCTGTTCCAGCACCTCACCACTCTCTCTGTAAAAAACTTCCCACTAATGCCTAATTTAAGCCTTCCTTCCTTAAGCTTTAATCCATTCCCCCTTGTCCTGCCATTATCTCCCCTTTAACAAAGTTGATTCCCCCCCTGTTTCTCTGCTCCCTTCAGGGACTGGAAGGCTGCAATGAGGTCCCCCCCGCAGCCTTCTCTTCTCCAGGCTGAACCAGCCTAGCTCCCTCAGCCTCTCTTTGTAGGGCAGGTGCTCCAGCCCTCTGATCATCTTCAAGGCCTCCTCTGAACCCTCTCCGCCATCTTTCTTGTATTGGGGCCCCAACTCTGGACACAGGACTCCAGCTGGGGCCTCAGGAGGGCAGAGTAGAGAGGAACAATCCCCTCCCTGTACCTGCTGGCCACCCCTCTTCTGATGGAGCCCAGGATCTAATTGGCCTTGCAAGCTGCAAGAGCTGTTTTCCACCCACTTTTTGTTGCATAATCGTAATGTCCTCTAACAACACTGTTCTCAATGGTCAGCTTTTACCTCTGGGAAAATGAAAGAATGCTAAATTGAGAACCATTCATGGATTATGGATTTTTGGAGCATCTCATACCAAAATTGGGCTCTGGCCTCACAGTGAAGGTCATTTCCTAGCCTTTGAGGTATTTTATAGGGAGTAATCTGACCTTCATTTTCTTCTGATGGCTTTAATTTGTGATTGGAAGTAGGGATGGATAGACTGTACAGCCTTCAGGGAAAATAGGAAAATGCATTCTTTCTCTAAAAAATGAATAGAATACAGCTCCATAATATGGAATTCGTGTGGGATTATTCTGGGAGTGATACCCCATACACTCCAGAAATAATCCATGTTTCTGCAAACAGGTTGTACTGGTAACAGTAAGGCAGAGCCCAGCATCAAAATACTCTTCCCAGTTGAATCAAGAAGTACCACTTGTGAATAGTTTTATGGAAAATAAGAGCTTCGAACTGAAGTGTGACTGCTCTTAAAACATGAGATTTCATTAGGTCACATACTCTGGTCTTACATCACTAGCAACATTGCATTCTTGATGTTTTCTCCAAAATTGGGTAGGGATAGCTGGTTGCTTGCCTGCCAGTCTACAATAAACTGCTTGTATCGAGTTGTGCTAAAGGAAGGATGAACATCCTCTTAGCTGGCCTGTGGCCCTTCCCTCTTACCCCTCTAAATTCATGCTTGCCTCAGTTGTTGTCTTACATTGGGTAACTTTGTGCAGCAATGGATTAGGTATTGCCAGGAATTTAATGGAGAGGTTTTCCATACAGCTCCTCCACTGTGCTCCTCCATGCACATAATGCTCACAAAAATGGAGCTGGATTAATTTATGCATGCTCTAATAAATAAAAAAAAGAAAACTAAGGGCTGACTGTGCAGTGCACTACAGAAAAAATAAGCTCCACAAGTAATTGTCATGGTTGTTTAGATATAATTGTTTCATTAGTCATCTAATAGTTCTACAGACAGCTTCCACTTTCATGTCATATTTGTGTTCTAATCCTTCTCTTTAAGGCTGACTATGGTAAGGAGGAAGAAAAGAAACAGTTTTAATCCATCATTTATTCCAAATACCGAGTACCAAAGGGGAAGGAGGGCTTAGGAATGGGGGTAGGGAATGTTTAATAAGACAACAAAATTCATTCACCAGCTTGTTTCAAGGGGATTTTTTAATATTCTGGAGCTAAATTAGACAGCGGATCCAGCACAGGCCCCGGGCTTTGACATGTGTTTTATAATGACAGTTAATTAGATGCTGTCTGCAGCAATCATAGGTTGTCATTCCTAATACATGTCTAGTAACGTGAAGGACAGAAGAACTTCCTCCCCCCTCCTTGCCCTAATTGAAATCGGGTGCCAGAATTAACTATGAATATATGAGACAGTAGTTTGACAGTTAGCATAGCCTTTCCACATGTGCCATGAAGCAGGACTCTAACTCCTTCTGTGCTCTTCATATTTGGTATACATGTGGGTACTGCAGGAAAGTGAAAGGGATGTGATTTCCTGGTGGTACACAGGAACATTTCCCAATCCCTCCCATCTCCAGCCTTTCCTAAAGATTACTTGTTGGGTTGGTCACCTTATACCATTCAAGAGATGTCTAATCCTCCCCATCTCCTCCAGTGGTGCTCCTCTCTTCCACTGTAGGGTAGTCTTTATCTTAGAAGATGTGACTCAGTCTCTTAGAAGGAGGCCATTCAGTTGTCACTCAAGGAAGGTTTCATATAATTGAGAACATCCTGATTCCCAGCAATTTCAGGTGCTCACTGTGATGCTTCAGGAAAATTGGTTTCAGAGCAGCTGTAACATAAAACCAACTTCTCTTCTTCCCACCTCTTTGTCTCTCTGCATTCCTCTCTTCGTTCTTTCTGCTCGTGCATATGTCCTTTGATTCCTGGTGTGTTAGGTTCCATAGATCACAGGGTAGTTTGGAGATAAATATTGTGGATATTTGGATACTTTTAGTATTTACAGATGAAGAACAGAAGCCAGCTAACTGATCTGGCAGGATTCACTGAGGTAGCTAAGAGTAGTTCTCCTTTTACTCATGGAGAACCAGGTGCAGATCAGTTGAGCTATCACAACACTGAAAGAGAAGCATTTTCATCCGAGTCGGGTAGAGCTTCAGATTGGTGGAATTGTGTATGTACAGTTGGACAGTGCTGATATTCCCATGTACCACAACATTTTGGACAGGAACTACAAGCCATCCATACTGACATTAAGGATCTTAGAAAGCATCTTAATAAAACTTAATTGCTCATCCTCTTTGACTGTCATGAATCTCTGGCCTTTTCCAGTAGAGCAGGAGACACCATGTACTACCACATGATTGTGGAAGCTGTGTTACTGAGTCACTATTCTGCCCATCAGCTAGGCAGGAAAGATCAAGGACCTGTGTACCAGCGCAGCTCAAACAAAAGCATCCCAGAATCTGAAGATCATTATCATCATCATCATGATGGTTTCTAGATTCGTCCCCTATTTATTGATGTATTGACCCATTGCTCAGCTACCCTCTGTAGTTGGAAGTCCTAGCTTTAAAATGAAGTCTGTTCTTGAAAGCTCATCATTTACAATGTGTCCTTGGGTTTAGGTTATGTCTACTTTTTTCCTCCTTCTCTTACTTGAGCTGAGGGCTACAAGTTCTTTGGTTTGTATGCTAACATTGATAATAAAGGTTTGGTGGGATGAGTTCTCTCCACTTGATATTTGGATGGCACCAGCATGGCCTTCAGATAGTTCTTTCAAGGAAACTCAGAGTGACTCTTCATCCTCACTTGCCCTGCAGAGCATAAGTGTAGTAACCCAATAGAGTGGAGGTGGGTTTGTTGCCTTGTTTAGAGGTTTGTTTGCAATCATTACTGAATCAAACCTTCATCCTGTAAAGCCAGTTACACAGTTTGCTTTATCCAGGTGAAAGAAGTCCTCTCTGCTGTCCTGTCTGACTTTCCCCTTGCCAAGGTCACGGCAGACACTTGACTGTACCTTTCATTATCTATTACCTAGACTTTCTTCTCCTGGTTGTTTCACAGAATCACAAGGTTGGAAAAGACCTTTGAAGATTATCAAGTCCAACCATTCCTGTCCTAAGCTAAACCATATCCCTAAGTACCTCATCTACCCATTTTTTAAACACATCCAGGGAAGGTGATTCAGCCCCCTCCCTGGGCAGCCTGTTCCAGGCCCCAACAGCTCTTTCAGTAAAAATGTTTTTTTCTAATATCTAATCTGAACCTGCCCTGGCTCAGCTTGAGTCCATTTCCCCTTGTCCCATCTCCTGTCCCCTGGCTGAAGAGACCATCTCCTACCACTCTACAACCTCCCTTCAGGTAGTTGTAGGTGGTGTTAAGGTCTCCCCTCAGCCTCCTCTTCTCCAGGCTCAACACCCCCAGCTCCCTCAGCTGCTCCTCAGAGGATTTGCCCTCCAGCCCCTTCCCCAGCCTGGTTGCCCTTCTCTGGACTCACTCCAGTACCTCAATGTCCTTCTTAAGGTGAGGAGCCCAGAACTGGACGCAACACTCAAGGTGCAGCCTCACGAATGCGGAGTACAGGGGCACAATCATCTCCCCAGACCTACTGGCCATACTATTTTTGATACAAGCCAGGATGCCATTGGCCTTCCTGGGCACACTGCTGGCTCATATTCACCAACCCTTCTTTCCCACACTGGCCACTTGCTGTTGTGATTCACCAGTGACATGGAAATTGTATCTGTGAGGTGCTGAACTGGAAAGTCTCTGCTAGGTATCTTTGGGTTTAGGGTGGAATAATTCATCTGATTGAATTTCTAAACTTGAGAGACTCTTAAAAAACAGGACTGTTGGCAGGTGTCTTGCTACTCAACAAAACTTGGAATTGTGGCTTGAAAGTGGTGATGTGAACAAAGCTTGGGTCTTTTTGCATCATCAGGACAAAAAAACCCCAACTCTTGACTGTAATTGCTTCATCTAATCCCTTATTAGCCTGTAATATGGTTCCTGTCATGTCAGACTTTTTTTTTTATAATTTAATTTAAATAAAATGCTAACAATATTTTGCTTCTAATTTATCCCCATCCTGGCTGCTTCAGAGAGTTATAAGTAGGTTGTTATGGCATTAATTATGATTTCATGGTCAGGCCCTGTTCCTCAATAGAAATGATACAATTTTGCCCCCACTGTGTCTTCAAATAAGGAATCTACAAACAGCTCTATGATGTCTCCCACTGCTTTAGAAGATTTGATATAATGGAGGGATGATAAAGTAATCAAACAAATCCTATTTACGCATCCCTGAGAGTATAATTCATGCATCAGTGAGCACTGTCAATGGAAAATTACCTTTGGAGTTTAAATTTCCATTCCAAAGTTGTATTCTAATTTTGTTTTTGTAGGCTACAAGTTTCTGCTTGTTCAAGACCATGAAATTTATATCCAGTTGCCATGTTTCCTGTACAAGCAAAAAGCATATATCCAAAATATTTGATGTCCCTCTCTGTAAATTGATATTTTTTTTTAATAGTTTACTCAATGCTACTGACTTTTGCATTTTGTCTCTGGTTCCACAATAGCTCAAACTCACCATGCTGTATGTGTGGAGGTTTGTTCTTCAGTCTAAATAATGAAAACAGCAGCTGGAAATTAATTTTCTGGGGACTGCTCAACACCCTCTCATCCTTCTGTACTCTTTCATCACTTGGGGCTCTATTTGGAAAAAACCCAAAACCCCACAACAAAAAAAATCCCACAAACATGAAATAATAAATTTTAGCCCTACTTTTTGCTGCAGAGAACTGGTATGAAAACCAGCACTCTTGTGTGCCCATCAGGGCTGGTTGTTACCTGGCCTCATGTGAAAGTGTACCTAGATTTCATTTCCAAATTAAAGGGAGTTTCTAGCCCTGTTACCTTGGGGTCTGCATAGTGGGGATGTTGTTCTTGTCCATCCTCTAACTCTGGCTTCCGTTTTCCATCAGTTGTATTGTCATTGTAGGAGTTTGCTAATTATCTGGCTTTGAAGCTGCACAGGCATACAGAATCACAGAATGATGGGGGTCGGAAGGGATCCTTGGAGATCACCTAGTCCAACCCCTGTCAGAGCAGGATCACCTCGAGCAGGCTGCACAGGACAGTGTCCAGGATCACAGGGTTTGAATGTCTCCAGAGATGGAGACTCCACAACCTCTCTGGGCAGTCCGGCCCAGGGCTTAGTCACGCTCCCAGGAAAGACGTTCATCCTCTTGGTTAGGTAGAACTTCCTCTATTCCAGTTTATGCCCATCACCTTTTGTCCTGTCCCTGGGCACCACTGAACAAAGGCTGACCCATCCTCCTGACCCCACCCCTCAAGAATTTATCAGCATTGATAAGATCCCCCTCAGTCTTTTCTAGCTTAAAAAGTCCCAAGTCCCTCAGCCTCTGTTTGTAAGAGAGATGTTCCAGTCCCCTCAGCATCTCCATAGCCCTTTGTTGTCCCCTCTCCAGTAGCTCCCTGTCCTTCTTGACCCAGGGAGCCCAGTACTGCACACAATGTTCCAGATACAGTGTGCTCAAGACGAGTGTGTTCAGTCACAGGTGTAAACTCCAGAAGATACAGGTTTGGGCAGAGAATGAGGATTCATGCATTTCTAAAGAAACAAAGACTTCCAGTGGAGCTGCTCTGCTAGTGAGGTGGCTGTCATAAGCATGGTGTTATAAGGGGAGATTTTAGGTCTTCCCTGCTGGGTCTTCCCTGGGTCTTTGTTTTTTTTTCTTTTGGGCAGTGCTTGGCATCTGTGCTGTGTGAAATCATACTCTGGGTTTCATCCATTTACTAGTTTTTCTAATAGTCATTAATTTATAAGACATTTGGGAAAGCAGGTCTTTGCTACCCACGTTTTACAAATAGAGAAACCCACTCAACGATTTGTGAAAGCCATGTAGTACCAAACTCAAGGTCAGGAATAGGTCCAAGGAGCTTAGTTTTTCCTTTTGCTTTGTTGAATGCATAATGGTTTGGTCTTTGTAAAAGTCTTTATCTGCCAAAGAAACCCTGTTTGGGAAATAGATATATTCTCTGTCTCAGTGGAAGTTCAGGAGGACTTTAGTCAGTCAAACATAGCAAGGTTATATCTGTAATTATGTTCTGAAGTTCATATTGAATCTGTCCATAGGAGCCATGTACTAGGAAAATGTCTTTCATCATGGAAGGAGAACTAAGCTGCGTAGTTGTTTGATACCCTTGATCGTAGTGAAGCAGCTTAAACACTGCTGCTGGGGTTGCTCAAGATGGTCTTCTGGTTTGGTAATTGGATAAAATGATGACCTGGTGGTTAGAACTAGCCCTTGTCATACAACTCCTAAGTTTGGGGGGTTTTTTTGAAGAAAAGGACAAAATACTGCTGGGAATAGTACGGGGATTTTTATGCAACCTTTGCAAGACACGGTGTTCCTTGAATTTCAAACATTAACAGGACATATATGTGGACTAGGACACCTTAAATAGTTGTAAACTGAACTTCTTTCAGAAGTGAGCTAATACAGAACATCACACATGGATGGACCCATCACTGGAGTCAGTAGCAAGAAGGGAGTTATGTCCTTCCAAGCAATGAGTGTATTTCCCTCTATTGAAATAACATTTATTGGTATTTAGCTAGGTTTTAGGATTTCCCCATGTTTTATAACTTGATGAGAGGTTGACAATAGAAAGCAACATAGTAATTAGTTAGAGAAGAATATAGTTAAAGTTAGGTTACAACCAGCTTTATATATGGGTGCTTTCAATTTTAGCTAGATCCATGAATCATAATGCAAACCAAAGACCCAGATGGATTTAAATGCATGTTTGCTGAGCTTCCCCTTAATTTCTATCTCCAAGGCTTGTTTCTCCCAGAGCAAACTGAAATGGTGCTGGTACCTCCTGGAAACACATCTCATAATGTCCTGATCCTGCTTGCTCAGACTGTGGCAGAAGAGCAGTTTTGATGAAAAGGACCAGTCTAGGGGATCACAACAAACTAATGAAGTAATTTTCTAATGACTGTTGCCTTCAGTCTGTGGGAATACTTGTCCTGCATTGTTTTCAAGAGCCTGAGCTTGAAGGGGTGACCTCAGTGCTCTTGCTGCACCATGCTGAGGAGCCTTGGGTTGGGAGTAAAGAGTCTCCTGAAAGTAGACATGTGCTACAGTCCTTTTCATCTTTATCAAACAGCCTTTTGAATCTGATTTGAGATTTGGCCATGTGCTGAGAAGACATTTATGGTTTTTTTCCACCACACATCAGTTCTCATCAGCAGGGAGGAATTAATCATATGGTCACTTTAATCAGAGGGTGGAATAACGGGATAAACAGCTTTTTCTTTCTGAACATGCCTTTTCTTGTGCCACTGATATGATTCTTTTTTCTCATTAACTTAATTTTTGGGTCCTCAGTTCTTTAAGGTCATAGGAAAAGAAAAGGAGGTGAAAGAAGAGAGCAGGCAAGAGGGATAAAATATGAGGGACATTATTATTTTTTAATTAACTTTTCATGACTCTATTCAGACATTACTCTACTGTCAACATAAGGCTTTGTAAATCCAAGGAGTCATGAGGGTTTTTTTGGATTGAGATCAAGTGTCAGTGCCTCTTTAATGTTGAATGCATCTTCTGCTGAGCTATAAATCCGTTACATTTCAGTATACCACACTGCGATCCTAAGGTAGGGACGAACAAAATGGGTAAAGGTACATGGAAAGTTTTCTATTACTTTAATCCAAAACTCAAACCAAATCCAAATTTGAGAGAGGTTCGCCACAGCTCCAGGACTCACAGTTTAGGCTGATGTCCTTAGCTGGGTCTTAAATTCAGGCAGCTCTTTTTTTTTTTCTCCCTCAGAGCATCCTTGAGCTGTGTATGCCTTCAGTTTTCAGCTGGTTTTCCTCAATACTGATATGCACTTTTGGAGGGTGTAGGAGAAGATGAGAATTTGCTTCTCACAGCATTGTTATTCTGTTGCTTTGATATATTCTGTATTTGTATCTCCTCAGTCCCCTTCTCACAGACCCAGCGTTGTGTCCCTTTAATATCACCGTTGGTTTAATACCCACTGGGCTGGAGGACTGTATTTTGTTCTCACTGCTGGATGGAGGCTTTGGATGATTAATAGGTTGTTTTTTTCTCCCATTCATATTATTGTACAGCGGTGCCTAGGGACAAATTCCAGGATAGCTCTCATGGGTGATGGATCTATTGGGAATGACAAAGGCATTGAATACCTACATCTCTTCACCAAGCCCCTTCTTTCTCCTCCCTTCTTTGTTTTTTCTCCAGAATCACTACCAGCAAGTTAACATTATATTCATTCTTTCTCATTTTTCATCACTTTGTGTCCTGTTTCTTCCCACTTTTGCTTCTATTTAATACTCTTACTGGAAACTGTGTGTCTCCAGACTCACACACGTGGCTTTGAAAGATAAGCTGATCTGTAGCTCCTTAGGAGGAGCATATCTCAAATAGTGTGGATTTGCAATACAAATATATATATATGTGTGTGTGTATATAAAAAAATAGGTGAATACATAGAATTGGCAGAATGTTGGATTTATTTAAAGCTTTACATAGGCCTATCTGCTGCTGTGTGAATACTTCTGCTTCGCTATCTGTGCAATTATGATTATATTGATAACTGTGTGTGTAAATATATATATAGAGAGAGGGGGCAGAACTGAGAAGAGACTAATCTTAAGCTATTATTTCATCAGGGGCTGAATGCTGCATGCTAATGGTAAAGGAAAGAGGAAAAAAAAATACCCCAAGGAGAAGTGAGCTGTTGGATTCCTCTTCCCAGTCCCCCCTTTCCCCTCATTGGAGTTTCTGTCTGAGCAATATGGCATAGTTTGTGACTCCATCTGGAGAGCTGACAGCACAGGCTGGTTGGAATAGATCTTTCAGCCTTCTTCCCTAAGACTGTAATTAAATGACATCACAGAGTCTTAAATGCATCTGCTGTAAAAGTCAGAAGGCTAAAACATCCCATTAAAGGGAGGAGAGTGTTTCCCAGTGTTAGAGGAACTCAAGTGTGGAACTGCTCCAGGAAAGCTGTTTCAAACCTGCTAGAGCATGGTTCATTGTAGGACGAGTTGTAGGCTGGTAAGTGTGTTACTGTTCAAGTTCTTAAGACCCAAAAATGTAGTTGTAAAAGCAGCCTGTTGTGCTCAGGAAGATGTAGCTGTGTTATCATATGTGTGTGTGTGTGTGTGTGCCTGCAATCTCTGCATGCTTATTTTGAGTGGTGTATGTGGGGGGTTTAAATATTCCATATATATTGTTTGGGCAGTGGTCCAAAAAGAGAGGTTGTATACATGTGAGTGCTGAAGGGGGAAACCACAGAGGAAAAAGAGTTTAAATTAATAGGTGTATTTTCTTCACAGAGCCTGAGAAGCAGAAATAAGTACTTAGGAAGTGGTGATAAAGTAATTAGATCTTTTCTCTCTTTCTGGCTATTCTCTTGAGTCGTTTTTGTTGACATCAGAAGCATAACTAAGGAAATGCATGCTAAAAGTAGATTACTTTTGATGTCACCATGTCTCCTAGACAGATAAATGAAAAAATTATATTAAAAAAAAACCCTACAACATGGACTGTCAAATTCATTGAAAAGACTGGAAGGATTCCTTATCAAAGCACCCTAATTTCCATGTAAAAACTTGGGGTTTTTTTGACTTCTGGTGCTTCCAAAGTACCTGATACATCTGAGAGTATTTTTTTTTACTATTATTCTTTCTCTTTAACTTTTTAACCATTAGGAACACTGATTATACAACTGTAATTTCTAAGCTACTCCAGTGAAAGATACATTTTCTCTCCATCTTGGACCCGGACAGAGAGAGATGAAAGTTTCTTTTCAAAGATTGAGCAGGTTTATGGACTTGTAAGATAAAGATGAGATTTTCTCAGCAGGAGGGAGGTGCTTTATCGTGCAGGGGGATTTCTCACTGTAACTCCTCCTCAAGTTTGAAGCACTCAAGGCTTTACCTTAACCTGAGTTGGCATTTTTTTCCCTTTTCACCTGGGGTCCTAGAAATAAGGAGATCGGAAATCCGTTCAATAACCAGGTACACAGTTGTACTATTCTGAAGCATGTCCTCATACACTCTTTCTCTCCAGTTTCTTCCCAAGCTGCTTCTCTTACTAAACTGTTTTACTTCTGCTTGATTCATCAGACATTGCCACAGTCCAAGATTTTGTGAGCCCTCCCGTCCCCTCCATGTGCATGTTGCTGTCCAGCTGCAGGAAGAGTGGGTGACTCTAGGCAGGACGACTACAGTTGATGTGCAGATAACCAATAGCTGTGGGAAAGGAGACTGTGAATCAGAAGATGCCTTAATTTGTTTCATACAGTGTTAAGTAAAGATTTAAGTTCAGCTTTACTATGTACTACATCTTTTTTATGCCCCCATGTATATCAGATGCTCTGTGTAGATTCACTGGGGAAATTATCCTTCATACCTCTTATTTAAAAAAACAAAAAAGAAGAAAGAACAAATGCAAATCCAAAAGCAGATGAGGTTGTCCCTATTTTCATAGAATCATAGAATGTGTTAGGTTGGAAGGGACCTTTAAAGGCCATCTAGTGCAACCCCCTGCAGTGAGCAGGGACATCTTCACTGAGAAAACCTTGGGGAAATCCAGAGGGCTGCCATAGGTTCCTTGAATCAGGTAGAGCCAGCCTACAAAGGACTGTGTGTGTGTTGAAGCACAGGCTCTGAATAGAAAAGAAACATTTCCAAATTGGAAATAATGTTGAAAAGAAACCCTGAGAGTCACTCTGCATGCAGCTTGGCAATAGCCATGCCCATTCCAAAGGAGGGGAAGTCAAAGTCCTTCTGGGATGTGCTTGTGTTGGCATGGATCTCAGAGGCACGAGGAAGTTCTTCACCTTCATCAACAATATGAGCCAGGTGATGTCTTCTCCTCATAGGTGGTGTGGTATTGATCTGCATTCACACCATCAACTCATCATCTAGGAATTTGTGAGGGAAAGGGATGATTTGTGTTGTCTTGTTTCTTAGACTCTGTGGAAGTCAGCTTGATACTGTGACTGAGATGAACCCTCAAGGCTCATAAATAGGAAAGCAAATGAAAAAGAAAGGAACCTATTTTTTTAATTCTCACAGTTTTTAGATGGATTTTGAGTCGGATTCACTCTTTCATGTTTATGAGAGGCCGTATCGTACATCTGCAGAGTTGTCAAGTCCAGCCATGGTGCTGTGTACGTTAACCTAATAGCAGTATTTTTTAAGGATGAATATTAAAGGAACAAATCATGATGCAGACTTTTTTCCCCCCCTTCTTATTCATGCCTGATCTAAAACAACATCTCTTCTTCTTTTTAATGGCTGGAGGGAATAAATGGGATTGGTTTTGGTATGGCTTCTGCAACAGTCATCAGTTTTGAATGTCCAAAGGAGAGCCTATAGAAGATCTCTCAGGCTACAGAAGTGTGTTTTCCTTCTTTTTTGTTTGTTTATTTGGCCTATGAAAATATTAAAGTTGCTATCAGGAGATCATGTTATAGATATGTCAGCCATTGTTGTTCTCTACTAGTAGACTTCAGTTTGGGGCAACGTTTCCTGTCTTCTCTGGGTTTGTGCTACTTCTCAAAGGCCAAATGTCTTCTGGTTATTTAACTTTGGAGACATCATTCTGTTTTTTAAAAGGTAAAAAAACTTATTAAGTGCATGCCATTCCCAGGACTGAAGTGGTTCCACTAGTCTGAAATGAAATGGTGATCATCTCAAGAACTGACCCCTCCACAATCCTTAACCTGGATTAACTCACATCAGTGAAGTGAAAAAAGATATCTTTGAGCTTTTCTCAGCATAAATTTCTCTGTATTCACAAGGCCCAGAGTCCTGGAAAGTTGAAAACCTTTCTGCAATCACCATTTTACATCAGTGGCATTCTAGGTCCAAGATGAGTCAGAAGCAAGTTGTGGGCTCTGCTTTATAGCTATGGTTTTAGCAAGGAGGTGGGAGGACAGGAGGCAGTGAAGGGGCTGTGATCCTGGTGATATGGCAGGACAAGAGCTAAATGTCACCTTGACCTTCAGAGATATCTGGAGTCTTACTAGCACAGGCTCAGTGCTTGTCTGACGTCCCTGCTCATAGCAGTGGGGTTGGAAGGAGATGGTCTCGAAAGGTCCCTTCCAACCTAAACCATTCTATGATTCTATGATCTCTTTTTCTATGTTTACATGAATGTTTTAAATGTTAAGTTAATCCTTCAGTGCAGCATGCAGCAGCTTACACAAGTTCCTGTCCTCTACTCCATGTGCTGAAAAACCTGCACAGCCAACCCCTGGCAGACTGTAAAGCTCCATTTGTGTTAAATCTGTGCCTGCACTGACCATCCTGGAAGACTTTTCACGTTATGAGACATTATGAGACATTTTGGCAAACTGACTAAATAACAAGTGCTTTGCTAACTGTCCTGGTTCTGGCCAGGCTAGAGACAGCCTCCCCAAGCAGCCAGTGCAGGTGAGCTGCATTAGCCCAGGCTGGTTTCCAGCCCACCTGACATCACCATAGAAGAGGTTGGTCAGGGAGGGATGCTCCTGGGTATCTCCGGGGCAGTTTGAGTGGCTGAGGTGTCTGGTTGGTCCTTGCATTGTGCAGCACTCTGCCATCATTGGGTCAATAAGGTACTCTGTAGTGTGTGAGTGTAATTTGCTGTGGGCTGTTACTGTTCCCCTTTCACTGACTGAGCAAGGCTCTGGCTGTTTCTCCTCTGGGAGTGAGCGAGTGGCATGTGGTGCTCAGTCGCTGCTTGGGGCTGAACCACCACACTAATGCAATCAGATATTGCTCTGCTGCAGTCAGAGCAGTCCTGCCTTGACCTCTGTATTGTGTTAAATCAACGACTTCAGCCATGTGTGTTTGGTTATTACTCCTGGAGTAGAAAGGAAGGCTTCCAGGTAGAAGACATACATCTTCCAGTATGGACATAAGGAATCAAATCAGGGCAGCATTGGAGAAACACAAAGGAAAGGCTTGGGTTAAGGCATCTCTGGGATTACAAGTACCCCCAGTAAAGTTTTAGCACGGAGGTCCATGGTCTAAATATTCCTGCAGGCATGTTCACCCAAAAAGTGTGGCTCTCAGGTCAGAGCGGATGTGTGCTGGCACAGGGACGTATGGAAAATTTCTTATCTTTCCAGCTGTATAAACCAGAGCCTAATAATCAGTGGTGATAATCTGGCTCTTAGGGGCACAAGAATAAATTTCAGGATGTTTTTGCACTATGATAAGACTTACGGCTGCAGAGGATGAAGCACAAATGCCATCTTTTCAAAAGCAGCTTTCCCTATCAGCATTTCATCATCAGAGTGCTTTAACATACATATTTTCAAATGCAAATAGTGCTTTGGGGCTTTTTAGTTGATGATATTTTGCCCAGAAATCTTCATAAAAGCAAATACTAGGTACTTTCTGAAGTAGGACTCCTTTAAGTTGTCTTGTCCATGACACCTAGAATGGATATATTCTGAAAAACTATTTCTTCACGAGAACAAATTTGGCATAATAATACATTTGGAATAGTAATAAATTATTCCCAGCATTCAAGCACTATTCGCATTATTAGTTAGAGGATAAAGATGAAATGCAGAGGACTAAAATGATTCCCACAGGCTGGCATAGTTAGGACACATATGAGGATCCTGATTCCTGGTGCTGTTTTTACAATGAAGAAAAATGAAATTCCTGGGGAAAAAATCCAGCATAAAACTGCTGCAACATCCATCCTGTCCCTGAAGTTGCAGAATCTGTGTTGCTATGTTTCCCATAGATGTAGCCACATTTTTACCTATTTTTGATAATTAAACAAACGTGAGAGTTGCAAGAAGAGACTGTGAAGAGACCGAGTACAATTTACAGTGCAGATAGCCACAAAGATAGGATTTTACATCAGAAAAAAGCAGTCATGTTTTGTAAGATTACTGCTGAATGTTATCTTCATCGTTCTCAGTATTTCTTTCCACCTCTTCCATCTTTCCAAGCTCCCAGGACTTGCTCTGAGGTTTGCTGTGTATCGGAGGGAGATAAACACAAACGTGAGGCTTTATTTACAGGGTGACTTTTGAATTTGGACTGGGAGAATTCTTGCCCCTGCTGTAAGGGACATCCTCATAGCCCAGTAAATGAATGGGTTTTGCCTTCCCCAGCCAAAGGCCACAAGCTTTGCATTGACCCTGTGCTACTGTTGTTATAAATGGACTAATAAGAACTCTTAGCTGTATTTTGATAGATAGTTAAGAGTTAATTAGGCTAGTGGCTTCCTGGCTTTGTGCTTATGGTGTGTCCTTTTTTTGCAGATAATAAGACTTTGAGTGTAACACCAGCTTTCTAGCTGGGAAGATGAGATACCAGAAAGCTGCCATCCCATTTCAACTGGAGTTGTGCTGGCTGGCAGGCAGGGTGGGATCACCGCGGATGAAAGTCTGTTATATCAGCCCATCTGTTACGTATCCTTAATTAGTGTAATTCCCATGCAGTCATAAATGGGAGTTTCCCCATCCTTGCTGTGATTTTATGCACGTTTCAGAGGAGAGTTCTTCTTTCCACACCTAACATTGCAGGAGGTCTCATAGTTGCAGGGAAAACACTTCACGTCACCGTATGCCATTGAAAATGATTTAACCTGTGCATTCACAGGCATTGATTTATGGAGGATGAAGTCACCCGTGGAGTCACCATTAGCACTGTTGGGCAGTTTGCCTTCCACATTGCAGGGTGAAAAGGCTCTACAACCTCAGAAACATCTTACTGGCCTCTTCCAGCCCTGATTCTTGGGCTTGGTAGGGAGTGTGTCTTGTTGATACACTGCATTCAGTTGTCCAGTTCTGCCTCTGCGTCTAAAGAGAATTTTGCCTCACTCCAAAACATGGGTCCTTTAATCTGAGAGTCATAGTGTTCCTTAGACTGTTCTTACAGCCCCATCTTACATAATTACAGAGTGGAATGTGGTTCATAATGTACCACAGAATCACAAGGTTGGAAAAGACCTTTGAAGATCATCAAGTCCAACCATTCCCATCCTAAACTAAACCATATCCCTAAGTACCTCATCTACCCTTTTTTTGAACACATCCAGGGAAGGTGACTCAGCCCCCTCCCTGGGCAGCCTGTTCCAGACCCTGACAACTCTTTTATTAAAACATTTTTTTCTAATGTCCAACCTAAACCTGCCCTGGCACAGCTTCTTGCCATTTCCCCTTGTCCTATCACCTGTCCCCGGGCTGAAGAGACCATCTTCCCCCTCTCTACAACCTCCCTTCAGGTAGTTGTAGGCAATGAGAAGGTTTCCCCTCAGCCTCCTCTTCTCCAGGCTCAACACCCCCAGCTCCCTCAGCTGCTCCTCAGAGGATTTGCCCTCCAGCCCCTTCCCCAGCTTGGTTGCCCTTCTCTGGACTCGCTCCAGTACCTCAATGTCTTTCTTATGGTGAGGAGCCCAGAACCATGTATCTCCTGTGCAAAGTACTTATGGGATAGTAGAAGTGACAGTCATATGAACATAAAATGACATGTACCAGGGTCAGAAAATAGTTCTCCCAATAGCAATACAGCCTTTACATGTTTATACTGTGTTTTACAGCAACTTCACTCAATTAGGCTAATGAATTATTTGTGGTTTAGAAGGATCACTCTCTGGCCAGAAACCAGCTGTCTGGGGAGAAGACATCCTCTGTCAGGAATTCCTTGTTTCAGATGTTAAGATCAAGAATTGGAAAAAAAAGTTGTATGCAAATTATGCCCAGGGAGGTGGTTGAGTCCCCACCCCGGGTGTGTTTAACATATGGGTAGCTGAGGTACTTAGGGATCTGGTTTAGCACAGGACAGGAACAGTTGGACTTGATCTTAAAGGTCTTTTCCAACCTTGTGATTCTGTGAAATGGAACTGTACAGGAATTGGTTTAATTTGGAAAAATGTAACTCCTGATTTTGGAAATTGTTGAGGACATTCAAGCAGGTCCAATCCCTCTTTTGGGAAGAGGAATGAGAACCTTAATGGAGGTACAGCATCCTGTTTGTCTACAGCTCTGTAATGATGCAAATCCTTTTTTCCTCTTAAGCATCAGTTATTAGATGTGGCCAAATCCTGGCTGCTAAAAGAGGTGGGTAGTCAGAGGCAATTCACATACCTGCTTTTCACTCTGGAAGCTCTTTCTGTTTTCCACAAACATGTTCTGCAAGCTTCTTTCCCTGTCAAATGAGCCCACAGAGCCTCATCTCAACCCTTCAGAGAAATAGTGGTGGCTACTGAAATCGTGGGAGAATTTCCCTGCTGTACATATCTTCAAGGTCATATGGTAAACTCTTGGTCATGTCTTTTTCTGCAGCTCTAGCTCTGCCTACAAAGTGTGCACATATTAATGGCTAGAACCTGGAGCACTGCTGGTACTTGGATCACTTTTTCTTGCCTTCCTAAATAGCACTATTAGTGTGCCCCAGTTGAGTGAAGTTTTTCTGCCAACTTGCTAATGAATGTGATTAGATTGAAACTGCATGTAGCTTAACGTTGCCTGGCTTGATTTGTACTCTGGATCTCAGAAGTGTAGTATCTTTACTCTGGCAGCTATTTATATACAGGATCATTGTGTTCCTGTGCAAATTGCTGTAACCCAGCAACATGGACACATCTGCATTGGGTGCCAAATCCATGGCATGAAAGCTGCCAAGCTTTCCTTTGTGATGTTGTGTGCCAGAGGTCAGTGAAAGGTAAAGTGTGCTCAGACTGCACTCTTGATATCTCTGTGGTTGCTTACCTGGGTGTCTTCAGGTGATCTGTGTTGTGTGTACTCTTGTATCATCATTTCCATGTGATGGATATGTTTAAAACCCAACCCAGCTCTGACATCTCAGGTCAACTCTGTGCTCAACATGAAAATCAGTAGGGAGCCAGTTTGGTTTCCTGTGGGTTACTTATACACATGGAGAGAAAAATATCATTGATTTGTGTCATTTGATCCCTTAATTGACAAATGTCAGGAGCCAAGTTAGCTATAGGAACTGAAATCTCCTCAGAGGTCCCTCTGGGTCAGATGGAGGAGTACCAGAGGTGCACAGGCATCTTTTTATTGAAGGTCAATATATTAATTCTCTCCCTGGGGCTCTCAAACCAACATCTTTTCCCACTTCTCAATTCCCTTTGCAGAGCAACAGGTATTCATTATGACATGCTGATAAGAAACAAGAATCTTCAAAGGAGGCTTCGTATTTATTTACTCTTTGCTCCTAATTTTGGCATGGCCTTAGGCTTATCATGTTTGCCCTTAGAAGAGGGAAATAATAGGCAGAGACAGGCTTGCTGCAGAATATAGTTACTCCCTAATCAGTAAGGAACAGAATAATTTAGTAAAGATGTTGTACTTAATGACCATGATTTTTTTCCTCAAACCAAGACTGTAAAGTTGTTATCCTCATTACAGAGCTCTAAAGTTGCCTGCTTAAAATGGCTCAGCACACTAATGCTTCCCTCTTTCTAGTGCAGTCACTCCCCTTGTTTGCTCCAACCATGCATTTATGGGTCCTGGTACCTTCTGGGCATTGCTGTTGATGCCAAGATGGCAGGGAGTCTCAAGAACCTACCAAACTAACTCGTTATCCTTGGTGGTGAGGAAGGCAGAAGAGGAATCCAAATCATTGCAATATGGATCTGGCCAATACCAACATCTGATCTTCCCCATTGGGCATTCTGTGTGTTTCTTGGGGGTCTTCATGACTTGCTACAGAGACATTGTGACCTTAGGAAGACTTTATGTTCTCCTCTCTAGGCCTGTGGCACACATACACGTTGTTCCTGGGTGTTCAGCAATGGCTACTCTTTGCCTCAATGTCCTTATTTATAAAATTCACCTCTTTTACTAATATTCTATGGTGTGTAAGTAGACTTTCACCACTGGTGCATTTGGCTGAAACACGGAGCAGCTTCCTTGGCTAGCCAAAGGTTCTCCCATCCAGATTCTCATGTCAGACAGTAAAGTATATGGAAATTACCTAGGACCTATGATCCATCTGATGTCTTTCAGAGCTGTATCTTTGACAGCTTTGGATGCAGAATTAAAATGTGCAAAGGACGGGTAAGGGATGAACTGGATGTTCACTGGAATAGAGGAATTTAATGCTCTGCCACTGGCTTTCTGGGTTGATGGTGTCTCATTTCCTACCGTAAAATGGAAATGGTCCAAGCATGTGGAAGGAGCAAGGCTCCTTGCGTTTCCCAAATCCTTGCAAGGACAGAGGGCTGTAGGATGGTAACATCCTACAACTGGTAGTTTAACTGGGCCTCCTGGCTAAGAGGAAAGCCAGCTATTGCAGACAGGAGAGCCAGAATCACTCATCAGCTCTTCACTGTAGATGCCATAGCATTGCAATGCCTAAGTTAGTCTGTAGCAGGACATCTAAACTTGGCCCTACGTACTCCTGGAGGCAGTATCTCCATCAAGCCCCGATATTCCAGGACATCCCCAGGTGGGCCCTGGAGTTACAGTCTCTTAGTCTGGACTTTCCATTTGCCCCAGTGTGGGTTTTTTGAGTAACCCCTGATGTAACTGATTGGCCATACCCCCATCCGCACCCCAGAGGCTAATCAGTCAGTTGGATGATAATGAAAGATCGTGCCATCTGTCCTCTTGTTTAATGGAGTGTCAGCACATAGCAAATAGGAAGTAATTGGATTGACAGACACACAGCCAGTTATTCGTCTGTTTGCTATCTGATGGGGAAAAGCAGAGGAGCAGAGAGGTGTAGCAAAGCTAATCTGATCGTGTCTGTTGTTGCAATCTGCCACACCAAACTCAACGGGCTTTGAAACCGCTGGCTGGTTGGAGTCATTCCTCACCACCATCCGCTCCAAAGCCATCCTTGCATTTCTATTACAAATCATTATAATGCAATCTAATAAAAAACAGTTTGCATAAAGATGGTGCCCATTTATAAAGCTGTCACCGCAGCTACTCTATTAATAGAGCCATTTTAAAGATTTATAGTCAGCATATGTTACTTTTTACAGGGGCCAGATTGAGAGCTGTGGGGTTTGAGCACAAAGAATGTGCCACCAGATCAGATTTAAAAATAATCTGAATAATAAGATAATTTTTACAAAGCTGTTGTGCTCAGGAGAGAAAGTGAAGTTAGAGGGACACACACACATATCATTACGTTTCAGCGGTGGTCAACAAATATGATGGGGCATTGAAGGGAGTAAGATTTAATAATGTGAAAAGCTAAATTTGGTGAATTCTGTATTTCAGATCACTTTGTGTAATAAGATGACATTATGCAGTGGCTCTGTTAACATCTTTATCGAGGCATGATGCTGAAGTGGTTTATGTGCATTTGATTGAACCCCATAATATTTCTCTCCGGTAGCCAGGCATTCATTTAGGATTGACTGCCAAAGTTGGTTAAAATTATAATGCTTTTTAAGCAAGGCTGTGTGTATTTTCTACCTTGCACAGTACTGAATACATCAGTAGTAGTGAAATCATGTTACCTGCTGTAGTTTCATGGGAAGTGAAGCATTGCCCTTACTTCTATAGTAAGTTAGAAACAGAAGAAGCAGTGGGATCCTACAGCTTTGACTTCTCCTGAGCAGAAAGTGCCTCTAAGTATACACGTGCCCTGGATTCACGTAAAATAAATACATCACCAAAGTTCTATAGAGAGAGGGATTGATTGACGAGGGTTAGTACATTTATCTTCTGGCTTCTGCAGGATTGGATTTAAATTACAAATGGATCGACAGTGGGTAATTTAGTTCAGTGGTCATTTTGGATTATCATCTCCATCATGAAGCAATCTTGTAACTTTGAGGCGACTGGCAGGCTTTGCTCAGCATCACTCTAGTTTTGAGCCTAGAGGCTTATGGTTTCAGGGGCTGGAGCAAAGAGATTTGGCAGTGAAGCTTCAGAAGAGCAAAGGGGTGGCCTGTCATAGGAGATGTATAAACTTAAAACACATAAAACGATCTTACTTTTCTTTTTCCAGTGACAAATGATGAAGTAGTAGCTCATCCAAGCTGTGTTTCGGGCTGAAGGTGAAGGCTGCTGAGCTGCACATCACAGCTCTGCTGCTCCTATTCACTGGTGGGGCAGCATTTTACATTTTCCTCGTACCTGGATGTGCACAGTTGGGGTTTGTTGGCATCTTAATGATCCTGTACCCTTCTTCAGGCTTGAGGATCTTTTGCTTTGCAAATAGTCATTGTTTGTTGCAGTAATGGGGAAACTGAGGTTCTTTGAACCCAAACAACCCCCAAAAGTTCATCAGTAAATTAGGAAGAGAAGACAAAAAGATTTGACCACAGTTTTTTTGCTTCCAGGTTGACATTGTAAAGAATGTGTGTATTGAAAGGAAGCTAATGGCATACAGGGAGTAAAGCTGCTTTGTATTTGTTCTCAAAATGAACATGTCCCAGCCATGTTTTCACCCATAGTTAGGATTCTTGCTTCCTATTTATTGTGAATAATCAAAATTTTAAGCAGGCATTCTGTCTCAGTAATAAAAAATGATGCAGTGCAGAGAACCTAGAGCAGTGTTACTGATCACTTTTCAAGCCTCACCACCGTATGGAAAGTGGATCAAGGACCATCACCATCAGGGTAGAGCAAGGTGAAGACAGTGACTTCTATCTGGGTGTACATTTGCAACAACCAAGCAACAATCACAACAACCAAGTGATGATGGCTTAGTGCCTACCAGCCACATGTTCCCAGCCCTTTCTGGATGCCAAAGAAGCCATGGGTCACACTTTACTTGCAGGTCACAACAGGGATAGGGATGTGTTCAATCATTTTCTGCAGCTTGGCTGGTAAGCCATAACTCAACCTTGGAGGTTGTTTCTCCATCCCATGTTGAGATGACACCTTGGTGTAAAGCAAACCAGCTGCATGATGCTCCTTGAGAGGGGAGTAAATCCCCCAAAACTCCAGCAACAACTGCTGCTGCAGCTCCAACTTGTGTTGCTTTCCCTGTAGCATTCATGATTCATATTTCGGGTGCATCCTCATTAACAGAACAAGCTGATGTGATTCATGCTTGAGTTCCTCTTCCTTTGCCTGCCTTCAAAGAGAAGCAGCTGTACTGCATCTGCTCACAGAGGGAGCTGCTCCTGGGTCTTCCAGACGTATACATGCTATATGCAGATTCGTGGCGCTGGTAATTGCTCTGTTTCATCTGCAGAAAGGGAAATAACATCTTTGCAGGAACAGTGTCTGGAGATAGAAGAGGAAAAAAGATAGATTTTCATTGCTGTAAATTCACAGGCCAATGGGTTGGTTTTTAAGTCTGCAAATTAATGCCTTTACAAATTTACAACTAGGCTCAAAGTCTACCCAGTTTCTATTTCTTAAGCAACACAGCCCCATTCCAGTGACCTGTACATATACTTTCCCATGTTTTACCCAGGACTGTGATGTTGATACACATTTCACAGCCTTCATTTCACAGAAACCCTCCAAGCTGGGCTGGTTTGTTCCTTTTTAAACACAATTTCTCTGGAAAGGTCACAAAACTTTGGGCTGCTCCTCGTTCAGCTTTACCACTTTTGGAAAAATTAAGTGTGACTATTAGCTGAGATTGGGTAGCAGATAGAAATGCAGCCAGTTCCATAAGCTCACTCATGCCCTCCCAGTAGATGAGAGGGTAGAGGCCATGAGATGTGAACACCACTCCAACGGCCACACTACAAACCTTCCATCAGGTGGGCTCTTTCTACCATTTGCGATGCGTCAGTTAGCTCATGCTGGCTTTGTTGAGGAAATCATTACTCCTGTGAGGTGAGATTTACCTTTGACAAGATGAAAATGAAAAGCAAGGAAGAGGCTTTGTGGCGGTGCACCTACATCACCTCTATTCAGCCAGATTGGAGCAGAAAGATGTTTTCATTCATATCTGTGCTACAGGGTGTAAATGAAGATGTTCAGCTACACCAGCAACCCCAGAAGCAAATAAAAGTGGTTTTGAGGTCACAAGGAGGGGAATGAAAGTGTGGAGTGCTGTTCAAATTATGCAGTTGGAAAGATTGTCATGAGCACATTAAAATTTGCCTCCATGGTTTGACCTCCCCAACAAATGTCCACTGTGGTTCTGCTCATAGAATCATCATAGAATCATAGAATGGTCTGGGTTGGAAGGGACCCCAAGGATCATAGAGCTCCAACGCCCCTGCCACAGGCAGGGACACCAACCTCCAGGCCTGGAGCTACACAAGGTTGCCCAGGGCCCCAGCCAACCTGGCCTTGAACACTTCCAGGGACAGGGCATCCACTACTTCTCTGGGCAGCCTGTTCCAGCCCCTCACCACTCTTTCTGTAAAAAACTTCCCCCTAATATCTAATCTAACCCTTCCTTCCTTTAGTTTTAATCCATTCCCCCTTGTCCTGCCATTATCTGCTCCTTATGGCTCTGGCCCAGTGACAGGCATCTGAACTCTAAGGTGAAGGATACGCATTTCTATACATTATAAAGCTTTAGGTCTAATTACTTCTGGCTTTACATCTTGTGGTCCAAATACTACTCTTTATTCCCCTCTGGAGACATCAGGAGATATTGCACGTGGTGTGTCTTGAGATAGTTGCACTAAGTCAGCAAGTTGTGTTCTTCAGGTGATAGATGAGCACCAAATCAGCAATATTTATAGCACCAGAGGATAGTTAAATTATAATTTTAATTTTTTTTTCTGAGTGTATGTGGTTTCTGTAGCCCCTTACAGACAACAAACTACTTATATTACACCTGCTTGGGAAGGAGGGATTTCTTACCTCAGTCACATGGATGAGCAGCTGGAACATAGAAATAGCTATATCAAGTAGTCGACCTGATGTTTGTGTAAGGACTGAAGTGATGGGGACTGATGGTGTAATCTTGCTATTTGCCCAAAACAGCCCATAAAACTCAGCTCAGCGTTGCAGTCTCCAACCTGGCTGGTATCGCCAGTAACTTGTGTTTAGCTGAAACCTCAATATATTAATGGAAAATGCCCCAAACTTGGTATTTTCTGTTAACAGGAGTCATTTTTCTGTTGTTGTTACCTTGCTGGATGGTTTCTATTCTATATAATATTTCACAATAGCAGAAAATGAATGCTTTTTGTCTGCTATTTGTGGTTTGTTTGGTTGGTTTTGCTAAGATTTTAAATGCACTTAGAGTAGTTATATTTTCAGTGAGTGTCCCAGAGCTGTTTACACTTTTTTATAATAATTATAATTTTAATCACATTTTGGGTCACCTAGAGAACAGCTTAAACCTTTATTCCTGCAGTTGTCCCCTACATGTATGAGGTCTCCCTTTGGACACCTCATAGAGAAGCAGCTCTATCTTCCATGTGGCCACGATGTTTATCAGCAGTGTGGCTGGGGCCCTGGGCAACCTTGTGTAGCTCCAGGCCTGGAGGTTGGTGTCCCTGCCTGTGGCAGGGGGGTTGGAGCTCTATGATCCTTGGGTTCCCTTCCAACCCAGACCATTCTATGATTCTATGATCTAATGGACACAGTGGAATTTTTAATTTAATTATATTTATTGTATTTTCTCCATGTGTGATGGTCAATATATTTTGGTATGGGAGCATCAGTAGGTCTCATTTTGGCAGAGCAGAGAAGAGTCAGAGGATAGATTAGACTGCAGGATGGGTGAGAAGTAGGTTTTATTCCAACTAGATAATTATGGGACCTGGATACACTGAAATATATACTGGTTTGGTTGCATGTAGTTGTGGAAATAGCTTCTTTGCCTGGCCACGTGATCACAAGGGTAGTAAATTATGAATCAGAGCTCAACCTTGACAGTTGCCAAAGAGCTTGGCAGGAGAACATCATCTTTGGCTGTCCCTTCTGTTGAGCCTGTTCTGAAACACCCAAAATTGTTGGGGTAGGCAGGGAAATGAACAACCTGGGGTCTCCCAGGTATCTCTCTTAGTTTGAATGTCTCTTCAAACCTTCAAGAACCTATAGTCTTGGTTATTGTATCTCTAATTGCATGGAGCATGAACAAACAGTTTGGGATTTGCTATTCTGTCAGTAACTGGTATCCAGTTCAAAGGGTTTCTGATGTTTCATCAGTATTTCCTCACTTTGTGTAAGCTCACAAGAAGGTTTGTTGCAGATACTGGGACGTTTTCTGACTAAGAGAGAGGGAAAAGACCAGCTTAGGATCATACAGAAAAGAAACAAGCTGAAATGGACTGAACGTCTATACAAATGTTCTTAATAAGGTTTTGGGACATTTTATTTTCATGCTGTCATGCTTTTTTTGAGGAGGGAATTTCAGACAATATTATCATCATCATTAAAAGAGGAGTGCATGATGTTATACACTTTCAATGACATGTCTTCAGTTCCTTTTAATGATGTTTTAGAAGACATCTGATAACAAGAAGACAGAAGAAAGCCTAGGGAAGGTGAGAGTTGTAGGTTTCTAAATCAATCTACATGACTTTTTTAGGGTTTATGGCATGTATTGTATACTTTCAGCCTAGGTAAGACAGTCCTCATAGCCAATTAAGTTATGAGATGGAATGAATTAAATTTTCTGAAATGGTTTGCCTTTTTTTCTTCTTTTTTTTTTTTAAATCCAAATGACTGTCATTTACAAAAAGATACTTCATTTTACTGAGAGTGCTTTTCTGTCTAAGGGGAATGCTTAATTGCAGCCACAAATCACCTCAAATGCTTTCATAGGAGGATAAAACAAGTTAAAAATTGTGCATCATTTTGAAAATGCAGGTTTGGAATTCGAGATAGGATGCAGATTTCTTCCTCCTCCCCCCCATCTGCTGTCTCCAAGAACGCCATCCCAGCCAGACATCCCATAGAAGTGTCCTTCAGAGCAGTGACATCCCTGCGAATCGTTCTAGGATTTCAGGCAATTCCCAGAACTATCTACTACGTCCATTATCCAAACTCTGGGGCCACACCTCACTCTGCATTTTTATTCAGAGAAACCATTATTTTGCATTTTTACAGGTCTGACATACAGGGCAGTCGTGTTAAATAAGTGTAATTGCTCAGCATTAAGAGAGTTTTGTACCCTGAATGTGTCACATGGCTCATTCTCTCACATCTCTCACATCATGGGTCATAACAACCCCATGCAGCGCTACAGGCTTGGGAGAGTGGCTGGAGAGCTGTCAGGCAGAGAAGGACCTGGGGGTGTTGGGTGACTGCAGGCTGAATATGAGCCAGCAGTGTGCACAGGTGGCCAGGAAAGCCAACGGCATCCTGGCTTGTGTCAGGCCCAGCGTGGCCAGTAGGTCTAGGGAGGGGATTGTGCCCCTGGACTGGGCACTGGGGAGGCTGCAGCTGGAGTGCTGGGTCCAGTTCTGGGCTCCTCGCCATAGAAAGGACATTGAGGTCCTGGAGCGAGTGCAGAGAAGGGCAACCAGGCTGGGGAAGGGGCTGGAGGGCAAATCCTCTGAGGAGCAGCTGAGGGAGCTGGGGGTGTTGAGCCTGGAGAAGAGGAGGCTGAGGGGAAACCTTCTCCCCACCTGCCCTGCCCTGCCAGGAGGGTGCAGAGAGGTGGGCGATGGTCTCTTCAGCCAGGGGCCAGGAGATGGGCCAAGGGGCAATGGGCTCAAGCTGCCCCAGGGCAGGGTCAGCTCAGCTGGGAGGGCAAAGTTCTTCCCTGGCAGAGTTGTGGGGCTGTGGCACAGGCTGCCCAGGGAGGGGGCTGAGTCCCCACCCCTGGGGGTGTTTAACAGACACAGGGGATATGAGGTGCTCAGGGATCTGGTTTAGCACAGGACAGGAACGGTTGGACTCGATGATCTTAAGGTCTTTTCCAACCTTGTGACTCTGTGATCTAGACAATACAGCCCACAGCACGTTAACCTTTATAGGTTTCCCTTCAGCTTTTGTGTGCTGGTGAGAGATGATTTTAAATGTGGCTGTTGATACTGTTTCAGAAACCATACTAAATTACAACTGAATGGTTCTTTTTGGAGTAGAATAATCGGAGCAAATGGAAAGTGAATCAAAGCTGTTCCTTCAAGGCCTTCTTTATGGCCCCTTTTTATAGTGAGCTATATCTCAAATTTCACTCTTTGGAGAGTAAAATGAAAATAGGAGAGTATAAAAGGACTCAGTGACACAGCCTTTCACCATCATGGTGTTTTTTTAATTGAGGAGCTGCTTGGATTTAGGCCCCATGTGAGTGTGTCCAAAACAGATTTAAAGAATCATGTCCTCACCTTCCTTGATGCTCTGCTTTGTTCAAACACCAAAAGTTTTCTCCACTTTGCTTTTGTTACCCATTTTATATAAGCATGTCACTGACCAGAATGTGATTTCTTATCATGTATGCCAGTTCACACGCAGACATAAACGTTGATGTCTGGGATAGCCATAGGTCAAATTGCTTTTCTGACATCTTAATGGTTGTGTGGATAGCTTGGATAAGTAACACAGGAACATTTGTGGAAAGCAGTCTTAGAATATATATATATATATATATATATTTCTTTTTTAGATGCTGTGAAGCATTTTTTTTCTTTATAAAGATTGAATTATGTTTGAATAAGTTAGCCAGCAGTATTTGAAATTTAAATAAATAAATAGCACATTGTGTGACTGTGAAAGTGTGTCTGCCAAGCAGAAAATAGAGAGTATCTGTTAGGTCTTTAATGCCACCCAAGACTTCCCATTTTTGAAAACTTAATTTTTCTTGTAGTTTGGCTAGTCTTTAATTGCCAACTGGGGCTATGTATTTTGTTTTTAGAAAAATGTGTCTAAAATACTTGTTCGTTCTGAGAATGAATAGAAGGAATACATTGTGTATGTTGGCATGTTCTGGTGACCTTTTCTTTGGCTGGGAATTTGCATCTTTGCATTTTTCAGTAAGAAGAGCTGTGGTGTAAAGGATGCACCTTTTGCTATTCTCCTTAAAGTGCACCAAAATTTGGCTTAGTTACACACCTTTGAAGTGTAGTGCTCAGCCTCTCATAAAGAGGTTTGTTGTCTCTATCAGTTGAAGTTCCTGATGGGCATGATTCTACCTGTAGCTAACCAGGACCAGGAAACGTGCTGGTCCTCCAGCCAAGGGTGGCATCCCCTCACAGATTTTTTAGGCTCCTGTAACTGCTGGGCTCCAGCTGCCTAGAGGAGGATGCTTCCTCATGGAAGTGCCAAGAAGAGAGGAGAAGCGTAGGATGAGTGAGATTGGGAACCAAGGAAAATCAGTGGCCAGATTACAACAAACAGGAGCCATATGAAGACGTGAGAAGGCAGGAAGAATGAGTCTTGGAAATGGTGCAGACAGCCCCGTGGGACTTTGTGGCAGAAGTGCCTCACTTGGTGTCACAGTGATTCACACGGATGCCAAATGCCTGTTACTCCAGTCACACAACAGGTTTGCAAAGTCCCATTCACTATCCAAACACCAGCCATCCTGTTCCTGGGGTAAGACAAGGATCTGCTGAGAAGAGCAATACTGTGTCATTGTGTAATTAAAAATTACACTGTGATGTTGTGCACAGCAGGTCAAAGTAAGGTGACACAAGAAACTCCCATCCTGCTTTTCCAAACTTGTGAGTGTTTGACTTTGCACCTGTAATTTGGGGTTGGAGTCAATGATCTCTGGATGTCCCTTCCAATCCCTACAGAAAATTAACGTTTTCCATTAGATGAATCTGTTCTTAATGGCATTCTGAATAATCCTCCCTGTACAGGACACTGGAGAGTGCATCACTCTTGCAGTATGATGTGCTAGAGGAATTCTTGGTGCAAATGTGTTGTACATCTGTATCAGGAGCCTTGTGATACTTGGCTGTGTGCTCAGTGGGGTTGTCCTTTTGGTGGGATGGAGGTTGGAGGTCTGCCTCCAACAGTAACTGTCTTGGGTGCTCCCTTTGCAGAGCAGATGGGGGATTTACCCTGACTGGTGAAGACATGGAGAGGTCAACTTTGAACCATAGCACATCATAGCAAATTGGATTCCAGTCATCCTTTTGTTAGGCCATACAAAGTGGTAATATACCATTGGAGCATCAGTTTTCTGAACTCTTAGGGCTGTTCCATACCGTAAGAGACGCTCTGACATCCATACAACATTTTTCTTTACCTTTTCTCTACTTCCATTTCCTTTGGTAGAGATCTTTTGATTAATGAAGACTTGAGAAATTGTCTATTTTTCATTACCATTATCATTTAATCAAGCTATCTGTGAACATTCAAGCTTAAGATCTCTGTAGTCCTCCATGCCGTGAACAGTTTCATTCTTAATAAGTTTTTTCCTGATACCAAGTTTAAATCTGCTTCCCTAAGCTCTTCACCATTTGTTCTTTATCACAAGTGTTGCTGAGCACTCATAAAATCCCCTCTCGTGGAGTTATTGCTATCTAGCAGCTTTCTCATAATCTGTGATTACTTTATGGTTTGTATCAAGCAAAATTTGATCCTTACCAGTATTAAGTGAAGGACTGTTGTCTTGTTTATGTTGAGAAATTAAAGCCTACTAGAACATGTCAACCACCAGGACTCAGTTCTCTAATCAAGATAAAGTTTGCTGGAGATTAAGACACAGGTCTTTAGGAGAGATTTGAAATGGTGATTAATGCCAGGTTCTGGGAATCAAAAATTCGTCATTACACCTTACTGACCTTTCCTGCAGCCTCACACAAGCAATTTAGTCTCTGGTATAGGAAACACTTATAGAGACCATCAAGCTGTTGTGGGATAAGGAGTTGCCGTAGGTCAGCATAACTGAGCTCTAATAGTTTGCTGCTGGTTTGGATGTGGCTGTTCTCCCTCTAAAAGTTTTCTCCCATTTCTGCTGGCTTGGCCATTTTCAAGCACATGGTGGATTTCAGAAGTTGCTCCTTTCACGTCTCTCAAAGTTGCTGATTTCCAGTTCAAGCTCCTCTGCTTCTTCTTTCCCAACTGCAAGTGGAGCAATGGTGTTTGACTGCGTGGTGTAGGTATTGTAAGAGTTAATCCACATCTTTTTTATGAGTTCTGTGGCTCAAAAGTGCTGTGTAAATAAGCTTATAAAGAGAGAGTGACAAATTTATTGGCAGACATTAAAAGATACAGTAAATTAGTTTAATATAGTCCCATCAACCTTGACAGTGTTCCCTTAAGGACGTCGGTGGTTGTGCCTCGAAGCTGATGACATGGGGTCTATTATTTCAGAGATTAGCTTGTTGGAGATCTCTCTGCTCTCTTCCTAGATGACTCTGCTTTTCCCTGTTTGATAAAGCCGATTCAAATTATTGATCTGTGAAAGCCAGGGAATAAAACTGCCATCCTTTGCACTTCTCCCTGTGCAGCATCTCTCTTTTGGGAGGTAATCGTCAAACTTAATTGCTAACGGATCCCCCCACGGAAGCAATAGCTGCATCAGCCCAAATGTGTCACTCTAGACTGATGGAGTCAACAGCACAGAGGCTTTAGGGAGCAAATTGTTAGATTTGAAAGAAATCATTCTACCAGAATTGACAGGAGCTCCTCAGTCAATTCTTTGAAGGAAAGCCACCTCCTCTGGAGTGCAGAACGCGAAGGTAGAAAATTAAGAACAATTAGGCAGACCTCACTGAAGTGTTTGGGAAAGTGGGTAGTGGTAAGGCATCTCTAATAAAAGCTAACCAAACTGGAACTGTCTCGTGCAAAAAAAGTCTTTCCTAGTGAAGAAGAGGTGGCTTTCAGGGTGCAGAGGGTGTTGCTGCATGATTTGGGAGCTCCAAGGTCAAACACTTCCTTCTGCTGCTGTGTAAAGCAAAGATAAAAATAATCCCAGCCCATCCAAGAATGAGATTAAAATATAATTGTGAGGCACTCATGTGCATCGATGGAGAGGGCAGTGTACACACCATACACGTTTCTCCTTTCTGGACAGCATATCTCAATCCATTATGACTCCTGGTAGTCCATTCCTAATTATTTTGATCCTGTCAGGAAGACTGATTTCAGTGCCTCAGATGTAAATTAAAGGAATGACTAGGTAAATTCTAAAAGAAACTCCTATGTGTTAAACAGATGGTATCACTGAGATAAAGATATTTTGCAGGAGGATATGGCAAACATTTTGTGTTAAAATATTCCCAGAATCGGCATGCTGTTCTGCGTACGCAGGAATGGGATCCTAGGATGAAACAATAAAGATATAGCATAATACAGACATGCATAATGCAGTATGGTATCAGCATAATAAATATGCATTGTTTTTGTCAGTGGTATCTCTAGACTTTGAGCTGGAATATACTGCTGTTCAGTTGAGAGATGGGGAACCCACCTGTGGGAACTGGGTGACCAATGCCAGAAGGAACTTTGCCTTTTCAAAGGGATGTCTGGCATCCTGAATTTTTTAGGAGGGGGTTATTTTTCAGAACAGGTCTTTCCAGTATGTCTCAAATAGAGCAGTCAGGGATTTTTGGACAGATAAACATCAATTTTGCCCATCATGCCTCATGTCGTTGCAGTCTATAGTTATTCTTCCACGGCCAGTGCTTGGATCTGAGCTGTAGGAATGGCACAGGCAATGCCAACAATAGTTACAGTGCTACAGTAACTACATGGCTCAACTACATTGTGTTCTCCCCCTTCTGTTTTGCAGATTCATCCAGGAGATAGAGCATGCCATGGAGCTTGGTCCAGCCAAGCAGTGTCCTCTCCGCGAGTTCCTCACCATGTACATCAAGAACATCTTCCTCAATCAGGTCCTGGCTGAGATCAATAAAGAGATCGAAGGCGTCACAAAGGCATCTGATCCCCTGAAGATACTGGCTAATGCAGATACCATGAAGATCCTAGGTGTGCAACGGCCTCTTCTGCAGGTAGGACGTGAGTGAACTGTCAGTATGTCCTGTGCTGCCATTGTCTAGCCACGACCTGGCTATATATCCAATGGACATGCTTGACTGGGTCCTGAGGAGGCCAGGGGTTGATCGGGGGCTGGAGCACCTCCCCTATGAAGACAGTCCGAGAGAGTTGGAGTGGTTGAGCCTGGAGAAGAGAAAACTCAAAGGAGACCTTAGAGTACCTACCAAGAAAGTTGGTCCCAAAGGCAGGGAGGGACAGGAGAAGGGGAATGTTCTTCAACTGCAGGAGGGCAAATGGAGAGGAGCTGGGAGGCAAAAATCCTTCACGGGGAGGGTGGGGAGACCCTGGCACAGGTTGCCCAGAGAAGCTGTGGCTACCCCTGGATCCCTGGCAGGGTTCAAGGTCAGGTTGAATGGGGCTTTGGGCACCCTGGGCAAGTGGAGGGTGTCCCTGCCCATGGCAGGGGCTCAGACTTAGGGGCATCAAGCTTTGATGTCCTTCCAACCCAACCCAGTCTATGGTTCTAGGATTCTATGATCCACAAAACTTGTCTCAACACCAAGTCTAGAGATCTATTCCAGTGTCACTGCTAGTCTAGTCTTTCCTCTTCTGATCCCTTTAGGCAGCTGTGTAGGTACACACGTGCCCTTACATTTTGCTTGCCCAAGAGAGTGTGTTGCTGTTACTACATATATCAAGCTAATGGCATCTTTGCATCTTGCCAGTCATGTGCCATTAGTAAAGCACCATGCAGCCATCGTTATGACTTGTAACCAGCTTTCTGGTAACCCCTGCCATAGAAGCTTATTTTTGAGATTTTCAATGCCTCCCTTAGAAGTTGTGGGGGTACTTGTTGAGAACTTGAATCAGAGAGCTGTGTGATGGGACTAAATACGTGGCAGACTACCAGGAGGAGCAAAGATGAGGTTTTCTGCCTCCCAGTTGTGGCATGTTTGTGATTGATGTGATGTTGTAGCGAGGAAGCTGTGTTGCTTTCACAGCCAGATAAGAGAGATTTCAGAGATTTAGGTCTGAATTTAGAGTGGTTGTATGAGAAGTCCCTTCGGAAACAGCTTTTTCAAGCTCTAATGTGGGGTAGTGATAATAGTACCAGGCACAATTCTCATCCCAACCACATGAGTAACAGGACAGTATGGAAGCCCCCCCCCCCCGAAAAGTTCTTTATTATATGTGTTGCATGGGACTGAAAGGAATGAGATGACTCTCAGCTCTGACCCTTGCTGTGATTTGGGTCAAGCTCTTTTAATCCTGTTAAATTATTCCCTCTTATCTGTAAAATCACCTGCTGAGGGATAAATAATATTTCCAGTGCTCTTAGGAAGTAACACACATCTCCCTAGGTTTATGTGGCCACTTTCTCACTTAGTTTATGACTGTAAAACATCTATAGTATAATGATATATAATAACAGATATAACCATTATTATTGTTATTATTTAAGGGAAATTGCTAGGATTTTTCCATGTATTAATGGTCACTAATGCTATGGCTGTGTGGGTGCCACGGGTACGGGGCGGTTCTTCCAGAGGCAAAGCAAAATGAGATTTCAGTGGATAGCTTCCAAAGTCTTCAGAAGGGAACACAGGGCTACAAAGATGATTAGGGGCCTGGAACATCTCCCATATGAGGACAGGCTGAGTGAACTGGGACTGTTTAGTTTGGAGAAAAGAAGACTTAGGGGGGACCTAATTAGTGTTTATAAATATCTTAGACATGGGACACAGGGGGAATTGGCCAGCCCCTTTTCAGTGTCTGTGGGGACAGGACAAGGGGCAATGGCTGTAAACTGGAGCACAGGAAGTTCCGCACCAACATGTGGAAGAACTTTTACCCAGTGAGGGTGAGGGAGCCCAGGGACAGGCTGCCCAGGGAGGTGGTGGAGTCTCCTTCTCTGGAGAGATTCAGGTCTCGTCTGGACGCCTATCTATGTAATATGAGATAGGGAGCTGCTTTGGCAGGGGGGTTGGACCCGATGATCTCTCGAGGTCCCTTCCAACCCCTATGATTCTGTGATTCTGTGAACAGCATCCTTAGAAGGCTGGAGAAAAGTTTCTTAATGTGGTTTTTAAAATCTCCATGAGTTAAAATGATTTTTTGGGACAGCACAGCATCCATGAACTGTTCACTTCCCAAAGTAGAGCTTTACCAGTCATCTCAAACTACAAAATGGAGAAGTGGAGGAATACAACACGTTGTCAATAATCACCAACATTGTTGTGGTGTTTCAGCCTTGGTGTTCACAAAGATGAGCACACAGGAGTAGGTTATGTCTGCATATGTCATGTTGATGATTGTCATGATATGTCATGTAAGATCATAGAGTCATAGAATCATAGAATGGTATGGGTTGGAAGGGACCCCAAGGGGGTCATAGAGTTCCAAGATAATTGAGGATGCGTTAATCCCCAAAGATTTGAGCCCTCCCATGGGCTGAAGGTGGATTTGATGGTATTCATCCTTTTTTTTCCCTTTAGCACCAATCAGGAATAAGGTGTAGTAGTAAAAATGCAGCAGGAATGGTCATGAAACCACAGCAGAATATTGAAAACAATTTTAATGAGAGCAGAAGGGGGTTTGGAGATCAAGAATTTGGAACTGTTGAATGGCAGGAGCACAGAGGGGCTGCCCTGTGCAGAAATTAGGAAGTACGCCCTCATTTTGCAGATACCTGTGATACTGGTAATTCCTCACCATTGCAAATGCCTTGAAAAAATAAATAGGCCAAATCTCTGATACAGGTAGAGGTCTTCCAAAATTTGCTATTCAGAATAGGGTAGAAAAAAACTTGAAGAAAATTAGAGAAGTTCTGGCTTCCCCAACAGGAAAATCTATCTGCAGATTGAAACTGTAAGTTACAATAGAAAGCAGAATGCATTGAAGATGTTATTTGAATTTGTTTTGAGACATCTAGACATAAATAGGTGTATTCCGTGTTCTGCTTTATATTATTTCCCTTTCTTTTCCTTTCTCTTTGAGTTGGACTCAATGATTGTTATGGGTCCCATCCAGCTCAGGATTTTCTGTCATTCTGTGAATTAAAGTGAAAACCCAAATTCAGCCTGCTCAGGCAACTGACCTTATTGAGAGCTGAAAATACTTCATGGTAATATTAACAAGCAAGCTTTGGAGCAGGACCATGGAGGCTGTTAACCTTAGAAATTTGTTTTGGATTCTTAATGGGATAATGTATTTTTGTGGATTGTGGCTTCATTTGTAGCCATGAAAATGTGTTCTATAACATTGATGTATTTTCTTAAAGTTCATTTGGGGTTGAAGAGTCAGAATGGCTTGGAATTTTCTTGTCCAGTTCCTATAATTTGTTTCTCATGATGGATGGAAATCATTTTGAACTAGAATTATTCTTGGTCACAATGTACATGGTCAGAAGGTCTGCCTGTTCCCGACATTATAGAAGGGTAATTTTGTGAAAGAGAAGAAAAATTGCTGCTTCTTTGAACCAAGTCATCCAAATAGCTCCCTAAAATAATTTTATTGATTTTACATTAAAAGCAAAAAAAAAAAAGGCTATTTCTGCATTGGCAGTGCTGGAGTCTGAAATTTTTTTGCCCTCATCACCTCATGGGTATGATGAAAATGTAGCGTGTGGCATGAATAAGCCATGCGCTTCATAGAACCAGAGAATCAGAGAATGGCATGGTTTGGAAGGGACCCCAAGGATCACACAGTTCCAACCCCACTCCCACAGGCAGGACCACCAACCTCCAGACCCGGATGTACACAAGGTTGCCCAGGGCCCCATCCAACCTGGCCTTGAACACCTCCAGGGATGAGGCACCCACCCCCTCTCTGGGCAGCCTGTTCCAGCACTTCACCACTCTCTCTGTAAAAATCTTCCCCCTAATATCTAATCTAACACTTCCCTCCTTGAGCTTGTCCTGCCAGTGTCTACCCTTCTAAAAAGTTGATTCCCCTCCTGTTTCTCTTCTCCCTTCATGGACTGGAAGGCTGCAATGAGGTCCCACCACAGCCTTCTTTCTCAAGGCTGAACAAGCCCAGCTCCATCAGCCTCTCTTCACAGGGGAGGTGCTCCAGCCCTCTAATCATCCTTGTGGCTCCTCTGACCCCTCTCCAACAGCCCCACATCTCACTTGTGTTGGGGCCCCAGCTCTGGACACAGGACTCCAGCTGGGGCCTCAGGAGGGCAGAGTAGAGAGGGACAATCCCATCCCTGTCCCTGCTGCCACCCCTCTGCTGATGGAGCCCAGGATACCGTTGGCCTTCTGAGTTGCAAGAGCACACTTCTGCCTCATGTGAAGTTTCTCATCCACCATGACACCCAGGTCCTTCTCAGCAGGGCTGCTCTCCAGGAGCTCTTCTCCCAGTCTGTACATATGTCTGGGATTCTTCCGGCCTAAGTGCAACACCTGATACTTGGCAGTGTTGAACCTCATTAGGTTCACCCGGGCCCAACTGGTCTTCTTGCCCAGTTTCTTTTTCCTGCCTTTTGTGTTAGTCATGGAGGACTTTGTGGTTCAACCACCCCACTCCTTTCTATCCTGAAGATCTTTCTGAAGCTTCTGCAGGAGGAGCTGGTGCTGTGATTTGAACACAGCTCCAGAATTTATCAGTATCCACTGCATAGGTTGATAACAGCTGCTTTTTGATAACTATCAGCCCATGTTTGAACTGAATTAGCTTATAGAAAAGAGGTTTTCTAGCATCCTTTGCTGTCCTGTCCTCACAGATGAATCATTCGTTTCCATAAAGAAAATGGAAAATGCTTTAATGCTTTA
This sequence comes from Zapornia atra, assembly GCA_013400835.1. Lineage (NCBI taxonomy): Eukaryota > Metazoa > Chordata > Aves > Gruiformes > Rallidae > Zapornia > Zapornia atra. Next base: position 50,652 of record VZTU01002229.1, on the reverse strand, counting down.
AAAATCAAATAAAAATTGGGATCTGCCCTTTGTAAATATTGCATTTGAGTAGGAGGATGGGTTTGTTTTCCATTCTTCTGTCCTTAAACATAAAGTATTTTAAATCCCTTTCCTTTTAAGAATGAGTGAATAACCATGAAACTAATTTGTCTCAAATTTATTCTGCATTAAACTTCAGGCTGTAATTGTTTAAATCAATATTAAATTAGGCTACAAGCAGCTCGACAGCTTCTTATAGCCTGTTCGTGTACAGTTCATGGTGAGGTGATAAATCTTTCCAGCTAGGTGGTCACTACTAATGCTGGCCTTTAAATTGTGATATCGTGTCTCCGTCCAACCAAGAAAGTGAAAGGTGCTTTCATCTTTCCACTCTACAACAGCAAAATGGGAATTTTCCTTTAAAATATCCGTGTCATCTGGTTTCTTGCAGCAGCAATGTGTAGATGACGGGCATGATAGTCTTCTGGCCAAGCTCCAGTGGCTGAAAATCTCATGGAAAACTCCTTAAAAAGTCAGTGTGCAGCTGTTTGTAGGTTAATGACTTGCTGGGGCTAATTACCCCATCGCCCCACACTGCTTGCCAGTAAGTCCTGGTAGCTCTGGCATGTTTTCTTCCCATCAAATTACTGGTGATTAAGAAGAAGAATGGTCACAGTGAGCAGCGTTTAAATGGCCTACCATTAATGATGGGTACATGCTTTGATGTGGAGTGGATGTTATTATTTATTCACAGGGCTGGTGAAGGGTTTGGAAGACAAGTCTTATGAAGAGTGGCTGAGGGAGCTGGGTTTGTTTTGTCTGGAGAAAAGGAGACTGAGAGGACACCTAAAAGGTGGTGGCAGTGAGGTGGGGGCTGATCTCTTCTCCCTGGTGGCCAGTGACAGGACAAGGGGAAATGGCCTGAAGTTGTATCGGGGAAGTTTAGGTTGGATATTAGGAACAATTTCTTTCCTGACAGGGTTGTCTGATATTGGCCCAGGCTGCCCAGGGAGGTGGTTGAGTCACCATCCCTGGAGGTGTTTAAAAGAAGAGTAGATGTACTTGGTGACATGGTCTGGTGTTGAACCTAGTAGGGCTGGGTAGATGGTTGGACTCGAGGATCTTGAAGGTCTTTTCCAACCAGAGCTATTCTATGATTAGTGTAAATAAATTAGTTGTCTTTTCAGGCTGGCTTCCAACGATCAAACCCCATTAAGGATCAGGCATGGCTGACTGGCTGAGGTTTCCCCGTTCAAGGACATGTGATTTTTGAGGCAGCACCTGTGGTTCTGATCCTTACATTTCATTTATTATTTTTTGGGGGGAGTAACATGGTGTCTAAAATAGTGCTTTGCAGATGTTTTCATCTCTTGTGTGGTATATCTGTTTCTATTGCACAGTCGAAATGTCAGGAGGTTAAGACCCACCGACTGCGTCTGTGACAGAATTTCCAGTTGAATTTTCTTTTTGAGCTTGAAATGAGAGACAGATTTATCTCTCCGTGGGAGTCTGAACCTCCCTATTACTTTCAATATTTCTTTAGATAATTTTTCCTCTGGGGGGAACTTTTAGTGTGGTTACTGCTTTTTCTGGAAGCTTTTACAAGGCTCCCGTGTAAGTCATCTGCAGATGCGTAAGTTCTCCGCTGAGGCTGATAGTGGAGCTCTAAGTTATATAAAAGCAATTGCTAGCTTTAGGCAAACTGTTATGGCAGTGCTTCAATTTATTTTAAAAATCAAGTTTAACTTTCACATTCAGTAAAACTTAGGTAGGAGACAGCTCCAAGTTGCATATGGACATATTGAAGCAACATACCTTGCAGGCAGAATTATCTTCTTCCACTCCAGAGCTGGAAAAGCAAAGTCAGGTTGCACAAACCATCCCACGGATGTGACTCATGTTTGACCCAAAGGAAAAAGGCATTTGATGTCTCTGTAGGCTAGTAATCCCTGCAGTCACTGGGTATCTCTTCCATAGGTAGACGCATTCTTGCATTGGAGTCAGCCAGAATCCATGTAACCCTCATTTGTTCAAAGCTGAATCCAGGTTAATATTCCCCATCTCGCATGACCTGAGGCTCAACACCACGCTGGTCTTGGCTGTTTGGTTTCTATCTATCTAGAACATGTGAGAATTGCTGTCACGTGTAAACAAGCTTTTGGAAAGCTGGTAAAGTCACAGCTGCTCTGCCTGGAACACGCTCTCTTAGAAATTAGCACCACAGAGAAAAGTAAAAGCCTGAGTCTTGATTGAAAGCAGTGAGAGTTGGGTGCAAAATGTGTTTGGTCATGGTCCTGCCTGAGACCACCAGCTTGTTTTGTTCACCTCAGCAAGCACGTGTCATATGACACCAATTTTTGTCCCATACAAACCCAGGTTGGATTTGAACTTCATAAATGATGGGTTACTGTTATTTCCAGACCTTTAATAGCCATGTTTCATATTTACATACCAATAGGATTGTAAAGTTAGGTGGATGGGACTTCTGGAAGTCAGTCTCATCTGTCTGAACTCCTGGCCCAGACCCAAAGTCTGGTGAACACCAGATCAGGTCAGACATGCCTTTGTTTTGGTGAGTCTTGAAAACTTCCAGAGATGGAGATGCTCTGGGCAACCATTCTGCATTGCCTTCCTACTGGAAAGCTTTTTCCTAGCCGGAATTTTTGGCTGTTGTCCTTTACTGTGTTGTCTGTATGACACATAGAACAGACCAGGAGTCTTTATTTCAGTCACATATTATTTTTATTTGTAGAAATGTGATGCCCCCACACAGCACAGCTCTTGTGTCTGTGTATGGCACAGGAGGTGTGAAGCAGAATAACTAATCCAACATCCACTTTCACCTTCACACTCCTACCTGTGGTTGTATCTTGTTATAGCTGATCTCTGGTTTGAGTTATACCAGTGTTATGAAAATATACCTCCCTGTTTTGTGCTACAGGGATCAGTCTAGCCACAGTGGCTTTGACTAGATGGCCTAGAGATGAAAGAGCATATGAAAGGGCCATGTCAATGAGGCTAAATCAAAAGATGGTATGGGAAAAACAGACCAGTTAACAAGTTCACCCAGTCTTCTATCTCTAAGCAATTACATTGTGCTTTTGATTAGTAAATCTTAAATGCTTTTTCAAGAATTTAATTTAATTGTTAAAACTTGCTATTGAGAGACTGCCCTTCTAGCACAGCTTTCTCTCTGTATCTGTGTCTTTGTAGTGCATCAGCCAATGTCATTCCTAGGGTCCAAGAGGTGAATTCATGTCATTTGCTTTCCTTGCTATGGGCTGTGTCTGACGGGTTATTTTAGCTGATGACCTGAGCTGGGAAAGCTGCTTCCATCCGTAAGCTCTTGAGTTTGAGCTAAAGGGATGAAACATTGCTCTGAATGTCCTTGGGAACCAGAAGCTTCAGGATGGAAAAGCACAACCTCCCGAGCCAGTGGTGCTGAGAAACCTGTCCGGAATGGGGTCAAACCTTGTGTTTTCAGGGTGGGTTGGAGGGTGCCGACCAGCTGCTGTCTCTTTTGATCTTTCTGCAGCAAGACATTTTGGTGGACAAGCTGGAGAGAAGTGAGGGTTTCTGACACATCTGCTGACAGAGACTGAACTGCCTTGACACCCTCTGTCAATCCCATCTTCTAAGAGCTGCTTTTTTTGAGACCTCTTTGACTTGACTGGCTGTCAAAGACATCCTCGGTTTTCAGCCTGCATGGGAAGAACAATAGGCACTCTAAGGAGAGGTGGATAGGTGCATGGTCAACATGAACCCATGAGGATCCACTGCTCTGAGGGAGCAGAAGGGGCATTAAGCCCCCAAAGTCACCAGGGCAGCTGGAATGAGCGCAAGGAGAGGTCAGCTTTGCCTCTGTGCACTTTCTGTCTCTCTCTAGTTTTTCTGTTCATCAGTGGGACCCGATCCAAAGTGGAAAGAGAAACATGCTCCAGCTCTCCCACACTGGAGATGGCCTGGGGAAAGAAGAAAAAAAGGAAAGAATGAAAAAAGAGATAAATAAAAAAATAGCTGTCACTGTCTTCTTGGCCTTGTGAAGATTGACATCTCACTAGCAGGTCCCATCCGTGTCATTGCAATTCCCTGTACAGCTCCTGGATTAATCCTGTCTCCATAGATGCAGTATCAATTGAGCTGGTAGGGCTTTTAATCCTTTTCTTTTGCTCCTGAATTAATACAGGAGAAACTCCATGCATAGCCTGCTTCATTATTTCCCATTCTTTCTGATAGGATTTTATTTTAAAATCCCACAATCATCATGCATGCAACGATTTCTGGCTTGGCCAGAAGGCAATGGGAGTGTGCAGCAATTCATGTAGGGAAGCTGTGGGAGATGCACCAGCATGGTGCTGGGAATGCCTCCGGGATGCTGAGCTCCCGCTGCTGAGGATCATTCATATCTTGCAGGATTAACCCTTTTAAGGGGATTTTGCTGTCTTGACATTTACCATGTTCACCCCCACCCTACGCTGTGTGGATGGTTTTTAGTGGCAGCTCATCGACTAATCGCTAGACTGGTGAAACCACTAAAACTTCCCTCCAAGTTATTTAATTTTTAATTTTTTCTTCTCATAGTCCTTTTTTTTTTTCTCCCCAGAAGTTGGGAGTAAACCACATGGATCTGCCCCAGCCTTGGTCACAGGCCTTGATTGATTATTTTAATTACCAAACCAGCCCAGACAGTCTCCTCCAGCGGTAGCATTGCATTCATAAATCCTCATTTTGCCTCACATGGCTGAGCCCACATGGCTGGTGTCAGAAACAGCCCCTCTTATCTTTCTGTCCAGAGGAGAAGCCATTTAGCTTGGCCACCCTCTTGTTTGTTTAAAGCCTAAGCTGCACATTTCTCATTTGCAACCTCGTTAAGCGTACAGCATCCGTGTCAGGAGAGCATGTCCCTGGGATGTGAAGGCAGAGCTGGCCTTCTTGTTAATCTGGGGGTGCTTCTGGATAGTAAACGTGACATCTCGGAAACAGCAACCGCAGAAGCGACGCTTGGTCCAGCTTTTGGCCTTTCCCTCCAGCTGCCTTTATTTTCTAGGTGCTTCTTCAATTTTAAAGCAGCGGGTTTGACTTTGCTCTGGTTGTTTCGCTGATGGATGATCAGATTTACAGTGTCCAGGAGGCTCTTAGCATCCACTTTTAAGTACATACCAAGGCAAAGTCTGGTGAATGGCACTTAAAGAGGGATCCGTATCATGCCACCACCAACAGCCCTCCAGGAGGTTCTTTCAGAACTGTCTTTTCACTAGGAAAGTTTGATGAGTTGCTTTATTGTGCATCAAGCACGGCACGGCCAGCCGGGCCAGGGAGGGGATTGTCCTGCTCTGCCCTGTGCTGGGATGGCCTCACCTCCAGTCCTGGGGGCAAGTTTGGGTGTCACAGTACAAGAAGGACAGGAAACTCTTGGAGAGTGCCCAGAGGAGGGCAGCGAGGATGGGGAAGGGTCTGGAGGGGAAGCCTCCTGAGGAGAGGCTGAAGGCCCTGGGCTTGTCCAGCCTGGAGCAGAGGAAGCTGAGGGGAGACCTCATGGGGGTCTGTGGCTTCCTGCCCAGGGCAGCGAAGGGGCAGCGCGATCTCTCTCCTCTCTTTGGGGCCCAGGGCTGGAACCCCAGGGAACGGCGTGAAGCTGCCAGGGGAGGGTCAGGTTGGCTGTTAGGAAGAGGTTCTGTGCTGAGAGGGGGGTTGGGCGCTGGCACAGGCTCCCCAGGGAAGGGGTCACAGCCCTGAGCTGGGACAAGGTCAAGAAGAATCTGGCCGATGCCCTCAGTGCCCTGCTCTGTGTGGAGCCAGGAGTTGGGCTTAATGGTCCTTATGGGTCCTTTCCAGCTCAGGGGATTCTGTGACTCTGTGATTCTTTGAACACAGCAGTGGTAGAATTTGAGGGCTTGGTTTTTTTGACTGTGCACCCCTTAGCTGAAGGGTTTTGTCTCTCTACCACAACAGTGCAGTTTTTTTCCCTTCCCTCTGCTCAGTTTGCTTTATGAATCTCAAATCCAGCCTGTAACACAACCTCATACAACATACTTTATAAATGGCTTCAAGACAAGAAACTTCTCTGTCTTCTTGCCGGGCTCAGTGAAAGTCACATTCTTCTTTCCCCCCCCCACCCCCCCCCTTGCATTTGAAGCCCAGGCCCATTTCATTTAGGAAGAATAACTTTAATTTCTAGTTTTTGAAATGTTTTCCTAATCAGAAGTGCTGTGTGAGAAGAGCCATCGCATTTTAAATAATTGATGGCTACTTTATTGAGTTGTCAGCACTAATTCATCCTCCTTTTGAAGCGCTCAGATGTTCAAAGGAGTAATCCTTTTACAACGTGCTCATTTTTTGAAGGAAAGTTCATTTTTATAATTACTTTTTTTTTTTTTCCTCTCTCCCCCAATGCAGAGTGTAATTGTAGCTGCACGTCGAGGGGGAGGGATGAAATCCCTTCCAGCTCACGCAGGCTCTAAAATGCCTTTATTACTACTTTCCCTGCTAATTTCTCTGCCTCCCTCCTTTTGCTGAGGTTTAATTATACCTGCTTTAAAAAAAAAAAAAAAGCGTTTTGAAATATGACACCAAGCTCTCCTAGAGAACAAAAGAGAGATTAATCTATTGTTAAGAGGAAAGGTAGAGAAGCTCTTTTATTTTTTTATTCATGTAGGGTTTTTTTTTTGGCAGGGGCTGCCCCCCCCTCCCTGCCAAGCAGCATTTGGTGGGAGGGTTGCAGAGAAGTAGCTGTGATTTTCAAGGAAAAGGACTTAAAAGGAGAATTAAAACCCAAGGAACAGATGCAGGGTTTCTGCAATGAGGATATTCCTTTTGCACGGTGGGGTTTTTTCCCCCTCCTCCCCTCTGCTGGCACAGAGAAAGGTTCTTGCGGGAGTGTACAAACTTTGTAGGCAGTTTAAAGGTTAATAGTGCTCTAAATTACATCTGAAAGAAGTGAGGGAATGCAATAACTTAAAAAGTTTCCCCTTTTTGCTACAAATCTGTAAATAGAGCCTTTCCCTTTCAGAATAAAGAATAGTTTTACTCATGCACACAAAGCTGGCAGGATGGCAATTTTTTTTTTCAAAATTATCTGGTTTTATGTCGTGGTTTTTACACACATTTTGAGCATACAAACAGGAGGGGAATCAGCTTTTTAAAAGGGTAGACAATGGCAAGACAAGGGGGAATGGACTAATACTAAAGGAAGGAAGGTTTAAATTAGATATTAGGGGGAAGTTCTTTCCAGAGAGAGTGGTGAGGGGCTGGAACAGGCTGCCCAGAGAGGGGGTGGGTGCCCCATCCCTGGGGGAGTTCAAGGCCAGGTTGGCTGGGGCCCTGGGCCACCTTGTGTAGCTCCAGGCCTGGAGGTTGGTGGCCCTGCCCGTGTCCGGGGGGTTGGAGCTCTATGATCTTTGGGGTCTCTTCCAACCCAGACAGGTCTATGATTCTGTGATTCTATGAATTACACTGTACCAAGGGTGAAAGCTTTTCCCTTTCCGTGCGTAAAGCTGTCAGGTGGTACCAGGTTCTGCAGCCCTGGTTCTGGTCATTACGGGGCTGATCCAGGACTTGCCGGGGAGTTTAAACCACTGGGATGGTCTTTAATTAAAATATTAATTTAATATTGGGGACCTTGTCTCTCTGTAAACTGGTACATGAAGTGAAAATAGAGTGAAATGATATAACTCCACAGGAGAGCCCTGCTCCGGGATGTGTTCTATTTTAATTAGTTAGATGCTGATTGTAGCTGCTGGAAATGGGAACATTACTGTGGCACTCAGCCTGTCTTCATAAGAGAGATGTTCTAGTCCTCTCAGCATCTCCATAGCCCTTTGGTTTATCCTCTCCAGTAGCTTCCTGTCCTCCTTGACCCAAGGAGCCCAGCACTGCAAACGATATTCCAGATGAGGCCTCACCAGGGCAGAGCAGAGGGGCAGGAGAACCTCCCTCAACCTGCTGGCTACACTTTTGTTGATACACCCCAGGATGCCGTTGGGTTTCTTGGCCAGGAAACACTTTGGCTTTGTTGTTTGCATTGCCATGGATCCAATGGAGCATAGCCTGCAAACCATCAGGGAATGCTGTATGGAGATGGTGCTGTGGTGTTCTAGCTTTGCTTGCAGGCTATTTGGGATGTATGTTTGGGAGAAATGTTTGGAAAACTCCATTCCCAGATCAGTACAGGTGATGTCATTGTAGAGACCGTCTCAAAATTAAGCTGCATCTGAAAGGTGACTCATCTGCCCTTTATCCCATCTGATAGCAGCCAACATTGGCCATTTATTTTGTGCCCCTTGGGCTGTCGCTGGGTTATGACAACATTTGATAGATATATATTCATTCCTTCTAATATTTGGGGATTTGGGTTTGATTCCTAGTTCTTCCTGATGAATTGGTGTACGAGTTGTGCTCATTTTCCGGGTTGTAAAGCAAATCAAAACCCACAGGAGAGACGATAAAAGCAGCCAGAGCCTCATCCAGATTTCCTCTCTAGTACTCAGTCTGAACTCTAGAAAGAGTGTCAGAGTAAGTAATTATAATCATATTTCTCACATTGGTAGGTCTTGGGTAGTAGCCACGTACTTTAGCAACACAGGTGGATTTTCTTGGGTTTGTAGATGGAAGAGTTTATACCACACCAGAGGTCTGGGTCTTGGGTGGGCTCCTCAAGGAGTTAAGTAAAGGGCTGCCAAAGAGTGACCAGCCTTTGGTTTCCTAATTATCAGTGCCTCTTCAAATCAGTGGACCATGGTACATTTAAGAAATGTACCTGCCCAAAGCAACGTCAAATGCTTCTGGCCTTGGTGACACTTTTTATCCCTTCCTGTGAACCACCTGCTAATAACCACTGGAAGGGACAAGGAATGGAACTTACAGCAATTGCCATGCTGCAAAGCAGAGACTGTAGTCTGCATTATAAAAAAATAAAAGAAAAAGAGAGGAAAAACAGAGGAGAGCTTAAGATTAAGCAGCTGATGGTCTGAAAACAAGAGCCTGCTATTAGATCAGGGAGGAGTATCCATGACAAATGGACTCAGGCAAAAGGGAACTACCCGCTGATGAGTGTAAACCAACAAATAGCTGGAGGGTGTAGAGGCTTACTTGGTCTTTTAGGTTCTTAAAAATAATTTGGCAACACTTGTGTAGTTTGTCAAGCCAACAAAATCTCATTTAATTGAAATGAATTGCCTGGTGTGTATAGAAATGGGTATTGAAGTTTCTGTATCGTGGCCTCAAACTGGTAATAGGGGCTGAGCATCTCTTAATTACATTCAGTGTTGCATTTCACAGCTGGGCTGAAGAGTGGCCAGAAAAGCTCCTTTCCATCAAGTCAGGTTTCCAGTGAGGGGGGCACAAGTCCTCCTGCAAATTTTGCCGTTAATAATTCACCATGACCATAATACTGGAAGAGCTGATTGAAGTTTTGAAAAGGAGAGAAAGATTTTACAAATAAAAATGTTGATTTGACAGCTAATGCTGTTTGACCCAGGAGGTGATATGCTCAGGCAGGTATGTTTGGGGGCCTGGAAAGATGTGAGCTTCAAAAATAAATTCAATTTTTAATATAATGGGACAAAGAGCTCTTGAACATTAAACAATTCAGCCTTGAAGAGATGGTGGCATTTAACAGCACCTTGACTTTTGTTTTGCTGAACATTGGTCTGAGTCTGATGTGTTTTTATAACCTTTAAAAAAAAAAAAAAGGAAGAAATTGCCCTAATGGAGCCAAGAAAGCTTTTGGAGCTTTTGGAGTCTCCTTCTCTGGAGATATTCCAGCCCTGTCTGGATGCCAACCCATGCAACCTGTCCTAGGGACCCTGCTTTAGCAGGGGGATTGGTCCTGATGATGTCTTGAGGTCCCTTCCAACCCCTATGATTCTGTGATTCTGTGAAAGCAAAATCCCTCAGTAGTCCACATTGAGTTACTGCTCCAACTCCTTTATACATGAATCAGGAAGGAAACATTCTGGGCAGGGCTCGGACAATGATGCCAGATCTGTGGCATCATGAAGCCTTCCAAAAATGGTCTGAGATGCATATATCTATGTCTTGTATCTTGTTTATTTGTCTATTTTTTTACTTCTATATATTACCTTCAACTTGAGCCTCAAGGCAGTGAGCTGTGAATGGTGGAGGAAGGAAGAGGGGAAACATGTGCTGATGGTATTGGCAGGTTGTCATTGCAGTAGACATGAGGGTTTGAACCCCCTTGAGATCATCTCAAAATATTTGGGGGTGGGCTGGCTTGAGCCACCCTCACTTCTGTGCAATGTGCCTTTGCCCCAGGCTGTTCCCCCAGACTCCTCTTTCAGTGTTTCTATGTGGATAACAGTTTGTTTTCTTTTAAAGTCCATTTCCACCCCGTATCATTCAGCGCTGATCCATATTTAGATAATGAGAGAGCTTGTTTTCCCTCTGATGAGGAAAATTGTTTTAAATGTTTTTCTTCTAATAGGTTAGCAAGTGTTGAGATTGATGTAATGAAATAATGAGAGAGGAGCATCCCCCTGTGAGCTTACTGTGGTGGTGAAGAACATGCTTCTTGACAGGCTTCTGGGTTTTCTCCTAGGTTTATTCCCTTGCTCTTTTGTTTTGCTCTTAATACTCAAACAGCTCTTGAAGTCATAGGACAGCTTCAAGGAAATAATCTTCATTTACAGTGTATCTCCACTAGCCAGTACCATCCACACCAACCTCAGCTACTAGTACCAAATCTGTGCTTAACCATTTGCTGTTGCAGGAGATTGTCAGAAGGCCAATGGTATCCTGGGCTCCATCAGCAGAGGGGTGGCCAGCGGGGACAGGGAAGGGATTGTCCCTCTCTACTCTGCCCTTGTAAGGCCCCAGCTGGAGTCCTGTGTCCAGAGCTGGAGCCCAAATAAAAGAAAGATGTGGAACTGTTGGAGAGGGGTCAGAGGAGCCATGAAGATGATTAGAGGGCTGGAGCACCCCCCCTGCAAAGAGAGGCTGAGGGAGCTGGGCTGGTTCAGCCTGGAGAAGAGTAAGGCTGTGGGGGGACCTCATTGCAGCCTGCCAGTCCCTGAAGGGAGCAGAGAAACAGGAGGGGAATCAGCTTGTTAAAGGGCAGAGAGTAGCAGGACAAGGGAGAATGGATTAAAGCTAAAGGAAGGAAGGTTTAGATGAGATATTAGGGGGAAGTTTTTTACAGAGAGAGTGGTGAGGGGCTGGAACAGGCTGCCCAGAGAGGGGGTGGATGCCCCATCCCTGGAGGTGTTCAAGGCCAGGTTGGATGGATCCTTGGGCAACCTTGTGTAGCTCCAGGCCTGGAGGTTGGTGGCCCTGCCTATGGCAGGGGGGTTGGATCTCTGTGATCCTTGGGGTTCCCTTCCAACCCAGACCATTCTATGATTCTATGGTATACATCATTTCCTCTTCCCTTCCCCTTTTCCTTTCCTGAACCCTTAGGGACTGGTTATAACTTGTAGCCATGACATAACTTAAAGTTATTTATAGATTATTCCTTACATACCTTAATTGCATCATTTCTTGCAGGTATGGTGGTAGCACAAGGCATCAAGAGAGATTTGAGTGAAGGCAGGGATGACCTGACTTAGCAGTGAGGATTTTCCATGCGTAAAAAAAATCATTAAAATCCTGAAGTAATTACAGTGGAGATACATAAATGACAGGTTCAAGATTAGTGTTGATACCAGAAGAGGACACAACACAAAAGCCAGCAACGGCATAGCAGCTGGGAGAGAGCTGAGGAAGCTGTTCAGTTCTTTTCCTTATCACTGATTTATTTTGAGCATTCAACACTTTTAAGAGGGTAGTAAAACTCAGCTCTGGGTCCAGCCTGTGAGATAGTCCGTTCTCTTTTTGGGCTGGACTCTGGAGGAATGAAAGGAACTTGGGAAACAGCCAGTCAGAAAGTTCATGGCACCGCAGACAAGGAGCAGGTGTTTACAGAGCAGCTTGACAGCTGAGTTTGTCATACAAGCTCAGGTCAAAATCAGCTTGTCTGGGTTGTTTTCTTTGCATTTAATTCAAGGTGTTGAGTTTGGGTTGCATATGTTCCTAGGAAAAAGGAGCTCATTTTATTTTGGTTGCTGTTCTGACTGGTTTCATGGAGCAGATCAATGTTGACATGGTTTAATATGGGGAAAAAAAGCTGTGGCAGAAGTTTGTGGTACCTTTATGATATCCATAAAGATTGACATCCACAAACACTGGAGAGGAATAGAGGAAATCAATTTCCAGAAGTTGGAATAGAGAAGGGAGTATTTGGGAGCTGGCAGCCTCTTTCAGGTTGACTTCCAGTGAGAACATCCTAATGTGCTGTTAGTTCCAAGGCTTCTTCCCTGCCTCATAGCCCAACTCACTGAACATAGGTCAGACAACAGTAACTCCACAACTACTGGCTGGACCCATATCCTTGCAGCGCTTAAACATACAAGTCATTAATTACAAGCATTAGTTCATGCCCCCAAATTCTTTCTTTTTATTAATTACATAATAAAGCAGGAGCAGTCCATTTTAAAGCACCTTTATTGTGGTAAAAATGATGGTCACGTCATAATTTAAAGTATTTTTCACTTGTGTGATCCCTTCTCTTCAATCAGATAACTGTCCGTAACTGCTCTCTCTCAGCTTTCCCATCAGTTTATGATCGTGTGAAGCCTCCAGCATCCTTCCTGGTTTATTTTTGTGTATTACACTCTTAGGAAAGAAAAATGAAAATAGAAGGAGAAGAGAAAACTTGAATACTGTAATTGCTTTTTTCAATCAATTTGAGAGAGCTGCTCTGGGAACAAAATGCAAAAAGCATTTAAAAATACATTTATGTTTCCAGCTTATTGCTGGAAAATGCTCAAATCTCTTCCCTGCTGTCTTTTAAAGCAGATATCCTTGGTGTAGGGAATTATTAAATGGATGGTGGGAATGTTTAGGAAAGGCCAGTGGAAACTGGTCAATAAAAACATGCTTTCTGTTGACCCTTTTGGGACCTTTTATGTACTTTGCTGTAAATGGATTAGCACCATTTTTCTTGGGTGACTGTTACAAATTGGTCCTCGGTGAGATACGCAGGGTCACAACGGAGGGTGAAACCCACACTTTCTGTATTCAGAGTTTACTCCATGATTGCTCACTGAATTTTCCTTAGCTAAAGAGGTCTATGAAGGCAAAGATCAGGATTTGTCCCGTTTCCAGCATCCATAAGCAGCTTTGCTTACCACCAGCAGTGGGAAGTGGGAAGGGATGTGTTATTTGTGGTCGCTACATGGTTCCTGGGATGGAGAAGAGAGAGAGGCTTACAAGTTGTGCTTTCAGATTAGGGGAGAGATGAGAAGGGACCATATATTTGTGTAAGTGCCTGATTGAAAGCCTTGTTCATGATGTTGCCATTTGAGTCTTCCCTACAACAAGGAAATTCCAGGGATGGCTCAAAAGCTCCCATGTTGAAGGTTTCAAAAGAAAAAGTATATAGTTAAAGCAAAAGTAAATCTTCTGGTCCTATGAGTGACATCTACTTTTAGGAAGGTATTACATTTCAATTTTAAAAAACCCATTGGCAGAGTTTGCTGGGATGCTTGGGGCTGGGCGCTGGTACCCTGGGCAGACAGAGATTGGGAAGACACAGTGCTTCAACAGTAAACCCATGCATATATTAGGACAGCTTAAGGCACAAAGGATTGAAGATTTGTAGCTCAGAACTAAGGTGGGATGGCAGATGAAGGTAAATGAGTCTCCTAGTGCATGCCAAGCGAAGGGTTTGCCCAAAGCATATCTGTAAGTAATGTTTTCATGAGCACTTCCATCCACATTCATTTAACATGGGAATAATGAGATTTCTGTGTCTCCTATACATCGTTCACATTGGAGTCAGACATGTCAGCGATGGAAGATGGAACACATTGCAGTTAATGGGGCCACGTTTTGGGTAACCAGGGAATGACAGAGGTGGGTTTTCAGAATTGTGTCGTTCAGCATGATTATTATGTAAGGATTTGATGTGTGATTTATTCTGTGAAACTGATGCTGGTGGGTTTGTGTGAGGCAGAATAAATAAGGTTTTCTTTTCAGGACTTCTGGTTTTGTTAGAAACAAACTCTTGTTTAAAAAGTGTCTGATGTGGCTTCTGCTTGATTTTCCTCCAAAGTGTTTTTTGCTTTGCCACACAGTTCGAATAATCACAGAGTCACAGAATGATGAGGGTTGGCAGGGACCTCTGGAGATCATCTAGTCCAACCCCTGCCAGAGCAGGATCCCCTCGAGCAGGCTGCACAGGGCAGTGTCCAGGATCATGAGGTTTGAATGTTGCCAGAGATGGAGACTCCACAACCTCTCTGGGCAGCCTGGCCCAGGGCTCTGCCACCCTCCCAGGAAAGAAGATCCTCCTCATGGTTAGGTGGAACTTCCTCTATTCCAGTTTGTGCCCATCACCTCTTGTCCTGTCCCTGGGCACCACTGAACAAAGGCTGACCCATCCTCCTGACCCCACCCCTCAAGGATTTATCAGCATTGATAAGTTCCCCCCCTCGGTCTTCTCCAGACTAAAAAGTCCAAGTCTCTCAACTTCTCTTCGTAAGAGAGATGTTCTAGTCCCCTCAGCATTTCTGTAGTCCTTTTTTTGTACCCTCTCCAGTAGCTCCCTGTCGTTCTTGACCCAGGGAGCCCAGCACTGCAGACAATATTCCAGATGAAGCCTCACCAGGACAGAGCAATGGGGCAGGAGAACCTCCCTCAACCTGCTAGCCACACTTTTCTTGATACACCCCAGAATGCCATTGGCTGCAACAGAAGGAGCCATCAGTAGTTCTCACTGAGGATGGGATATCTACTTTCCTCCAAGAGGGACCCCTTATTGCCCAAGGGCTCTTCAGATCTGAAAGAAGTGTATTCAGGAGGACACAAAAACACATCCTGGTTCCTTGGAGCAGATGAGGCTTTGCTGAGAAGCTGGCTGAGAGCCTGGCCAGTGTGGGACTGTGCCTTAGTAATGAAATCACCCACCTGCCTCCCTGGCCCCATGTTCCCCACTGGAATGGGGTAATGAGAAAGGTGAAAAAAAAATTTGGCAAGCCCTAATTCAATTATATTGATGCTGAGAGGCTTTTTTCTTTATCTTTTAGAAAGCCTACTTGTCTAGGGGTGTTTCTCCACAATGGTGGTGTCTAAATGATATAATCTTAACGCAGCAAAGCTTCCTTGTGGTCATTCTCACATTTCCTATCATACCAATGTAACTGAGAAAAAAAAATGCACCTTGTAATCTCTTATATTGCATCACTATCACAACAGTGCAGATTGGGCCAGTGTCTTCTGAATGCTCTTAATAAACTTGTGGCAGCATATTAAAATTACGTGGCTGAATGACTTATTGTCCCCAAGCCATCTGCCCTGTTCCTTCCATGATTGTTGCTGGGATGGTGAGGATATCCAATCCACTTATAGAATCATAGAATGGTCTGGGTTGGAAGGGACCCCAAGGATCACAGAGCTCCAACCCCCCTGACACAGGCAGGGCCACCAACCTCCAGGCCTGGAGCTACACAAGGTTGCCCAGGGCCCCATCTGACCTGGCCTTGAACACCCCAGGGATGGGGCATCCACTACTTCTCTGGGCAGCCTGTTCCAGCCCCTCACCACTCTCTCTGGAAAGAACTTCCCCCTAATATCTAATTTAAACCTTCCTTCCTTTAGTTTTAATCCGTTCCCCCTTGTCCTGCCATTATCTGCCCTTTTAAAAAGTTGATTCCCCTCCTGTTTCTCTGCTCCCTTCAGGGACTGGCAGGCTGCAATGAGGTCCCCCCACAGCCTTCTCTTCTCCAGGCTGAACCAGCCCAGCTCCCTCAGCCTCTCTTTGTAGGGCAGGTGCTCCAGCCCTCTAATCATCCTCGTGGCCCTCCTCTGACCCCTCTCCAACAGTTCCACATCTTTCTTGCATTGGGGGCCCCAGATCTGGACACAGGACTCCAGATGGGGAATCAGTTGCTGGAAACCTCTCGTTTTCACAGGATTTTCAAGCAGACATGCCCTGATCTCAGTTTACCTTAATATAAGATGTGGATTGCTGTGAAGGTTTGCATGGTGAGATAGTTGTCCCTAGATCATGCTATCTGGTGAAGTAGAGATGACTTGGCCATGTATTTTTAATCCTTATCTCTCTGATCCCCTGAAGATTGTCACTTTCCCTGGATGTGTTTAAAAAAGTGTAGATGAGGTACTTAGGGATATGGTTTAGCACAGGATGGAAACAATTGGACTTGATGATCTTAAGGGTCTTTTCTAACCTTGTGATTTTGTGAAGATTTTGAGATCTGCACTCCTACATGGCATTGGTGAGAGCAGGACACTTGGCTCCTGGGAAACTCAGAGCTGTCATCTATCCTGTGTTGAAGGCTGGCAGTTTTGTGTCCTCCTGCCCACTGCTCTTCAGCCTTTGAACTTTTAAGAGATGATTTTTTGGGGCTTGGACAGCAGTCACATTTGTATGGCAAACATGGTGCTGTAAAGATGTTGTCTATGTATTGACTCTTTTCTAGCAGAAGGAATTTGGGGAACACAGGGAGCTATGGTTAGAAGGCTTACCTTATCTTCCCTCCCAACTTGGGGATGGTCAGCACGAAGTGCTGTTGAAGCCTGCTGTAAAAAAAATAAATAAATACAGAAAAGAGACTGTGGGAAATCTTCCCTATTCATTAGGCTTCATCATGGGCTCTGATGGTTCAGCTCGATCACTAAAGGCTGCGTGCAATATCCTCCCCAAATCACATTAAGTCTGACAGCTCTGGATTGCCTTGATAGATGTGGAAACCGTCGGCCCCGTTGTGAACGCCGCTGAAACCCCCGTCTCCCCGCTACCTCCCATCGCCCCATCTAATCACGCGCCCCCGTGGAAGTGAATCCTAAACTCTCATTACACACTGAATCAAAACTATTTGCTTGTTTCAGTTGTGTATTGCTAGCGATTAATTTAGAGTCCAGTGAGGTATGAAAATAGGCCTGATCTATTCCCTCTAGGCTGGATTTAGAAGCACAGTGATGAGGGAACTCTTGGGTCATGAAGTCCTGGTCCCTGCCATCAGATGCACAGCGTCGTATAATCTGCTTTTCATAAATGCATTAAGTCTGTCTTCAAAGCAGCCAGGCTTTCATTCCCCATAGCTCTCGTTGAAGGTTATGTAGAGTTATATTTGCTTCAGTGCTCTGCTAGTCCTCTAATTCCAAGCAATAATAATACTCAAGGCTGTTTATCAGCACCTGCTCATGCAGGCTGCTGAGTTTGGGCCACCTGAACTTTGCCATCCCTCCCTTAGGGCTGCAGTGTGTCCGTAACCTGGAGTCATCTGCAAATGTGTCTGCTCTGAGCTACTCAGCCTTTTCAGCAGCTCAGTAATGAGTAAATTAAATGACACGAGGTTTGATACAGAGGCTTAAGACAATCTTACTCAATTGCAACTGGGACATTGTCAGTGGCAACATTTTTGGCAGTCTCTTGGCCAGTTTTTGTTCCAAAATGTTGTGTTTTGCTCTGGGACTTAATTTTAATCATTTGTTTCTTAAGGAGTGTACCAGGAATACCTTCTCAGAGGCCTACATTTATTTAGCAGAAAGTTGACCTGTTTTTTGGAGGACACAGGTTTATTATAAGCCATTTCCAACTTCTTAGTCACCAAATTAGTCTTAGCAACTATGGCTGGGAAGGACTTCAAGATTCAGTAGTAATGCTTTATTTGTGTGATAACTGAACTACTCAGGATCACCTTGAGCACTTGACCTCAACTACTTTTGTTCCTTGAGGTCTTTCAGAAAACACTTTCTGCCTTTGGATTCCTCAAGCTGAAGGTGTGTCAGTGAGTGAGATGACTCATGGGTGAGTGGGGCTCAGGAGTGAGGAAGAGATTTATCTGACATGGGGTGATGGATGTGTTGTGCACGTTCTCCTTCTGCCTTTGCTGTCAGGTGTGGTTCTGCAGCACTTCATAGGCTTTTCTGTCTCCACTGAACCATCTCTTTCCCACCCTTTTCACAGCTTGGAGATAACTAAGAGAGAGTGAGAAAGGATGTTTAAATTAGACATGATACCCTCTAATTGTGGACAATAAGACTGTATGGCGAGGACAACAGAAGTCTGCTCTATCTGTTTCACTGCTTGATTCAATTCATGGTTGTCCATCAAGATGCTGAATTAACATAGGGCGTAAGTATTCTCAAGCTGCCTGTGAAGTGGCAATGGAATAATTTTTACCTATGTGTTACTCTGTTGTCTACCATCAAGAGCAGCCTTCACCACGGAAAGCCAGTCTTGACAACATCTTTGAAGCCCTTAAGAGCCTTGCTGGTGGTTTTAAGGAGCAGAAGTCTAATGCTAGAAAGAGATTTCATCCCCAATGTCTAGTCGTCTAGCTTTTTGCTTCTGATGACATGGAAATTTTCCAACTTAGGTTTGGGGATGGTTTCTTGAAAAACAGAGCTTGGCCTCACTGCTGACACCGATGGGCATTTCAGGAAGATTCCCTCCTGTTTTCAGCCAGGGTCCTTTGGAGCAACAGGCAATGATTCTGCTCAGAGAAGAAAGCTTGCGAATACAGTTTGGCCAAGAAAAAGAAGTCTCAGGGGTATTTATTTGGCTCTTCAGGTGGGGGAGAGTTAAGGAGATTCCTTTTGAAGAGATTATATAGGCACGTTCATCAGCCCGCTTTGTGATGCTTGAGCAAAAAATCATAGAATCATAGAATGATCTGGGTTGGAAGGGAACCCAAGGATCATAGAGTTCCAACCCCCCTGACACAGGCAGGGCCACCAACCTCCAGGCCTGGATCTACACAAGGTTGCCCAAGGCCACATTCAACTTGACCTTTAACACCTCCAGGGACGGGACATCCACCACCTCTCTGGGCAGCCTGTTCTAGCCCCTCACCACTCTCTCTGTAAAAAACCTCCCCCTAATATCCAATTTAAACCTTCCTTCCTTTATCTTTAATCCATTCTCCCTTGTGCAAGTACAGATTGACCCAGTGTTGTAGTAATGCATCTCCCCTTTTTAAGCACTTAATGTTTAAAACAGCTCCACACTCTCCAGAAATTCCAATATTTTTTTGCCCGGTGTTAGTCCCAAAACATCTAACTGCTTCCTGCCCTGTAGATTCCAAGTGGGATCATGGTCCTGTTTCCTCAACACTTTCATTGCCTTGGCCCATCTGATGCATGTTCCCCATCAGCCTCCCCCAGCCGTGGCTTTTTCTGGGTAAGAAGAAAACTGTTTCTCCTACGTAGGAATGAAACGAAAACCCAAGCAAGCAGTAGCTGAGTAGTAACCTGGTGGTAACTCAGCTACTTTAATTTGCTCCTTCTATGTGGAGCTAAATCAAATCTGCTGCCATTAATTGCGACTTGATGTCAGAGATAAATTTCTCCTCTCCTCTTGTTGCATTCAAAGCACTATTCCCAGAGGCAGAAAGATGGCAGGAGTGATCTTGAGTGCCACCTGGCTTCCTGATAAAGCTCGTCTTTCATCTGGTTCACTTGTGGGCAATATTGCTCCTCTTAGCAGCACGGCATTGCCAGACAGATCTCACAAATATGACAACATTCAAGAGACAAATTATCTCCATTCGGAGTTAATTTCTGTTTCCCAGCAGGGCTCCGCTGTGACCCTGCTGGGTTTGGAAATGCTGCTGTTTGGTTAATAGATGAATGTTTTGTGGATGACTGTTATCTGTGCTCTGCTGGTGCCAAGTTTGGCTTCCTCTGCTCCCTCTCCTTCTCACTTGCAGCCAACATTGCGAGGCCTAAATGGATTTATTCACAGGACAATAACTTCACTGCCATTAGCATGGGGAAAATAACGTATGAGCAAGAGGTAAAACAAAATGCTCATTCTCTGCCATCCATAACTGCCTGGGAGGTCTCTTAAAGATGTACTGTAGGGAGCCATCTGCTCAGAAGGGAAGATGGGACTGTCAGGAAATGATACACAAGTTAGAGATGGGGAAGGAAGATCTATAGTATCATCCAGACCATTTGCTGAGCAGGACTGCTCATTACTGCTCTGCCCGCTCTGGCTGGGAATTGAACAATGGCATCTCCACTGTTATTAGACGTGTCTTGTAATGAGCTGACCCAGTGGGTCTTTCAGTTCCCAATTTGATCTTCTTTATTTTTGTTTCTTTTCCCTCCTAAAATGTGATTTGGGGGAAAAGTCAACTTTTTTTCCCCACTGCCCTTTTCCTATATTTTGGAAGTGGGATTTTGCAGTAGCACAGGGCTCTGGGTTTCTTTGCTGTGATGGAACTCTTGAGTTATGAGTGGATGGTTGCTAATGTGCTGAGTAGTTCATTTAATTCTTTTTGCTCCTTGCAGGGAACTCAAAGGAGTAGAAATATCCATCATGTAATGTGGGAACCTATGAACTGCAACAGAATACTTGTTTTGCTTTGAGTTTAGTATGTTTTTTTTAATTAATCATAGAATGGCATGGGTTGGAAGGGACCCCAAAGAGAGCTCCAAACCCCCTGACACAGGCAGGGCCACCAACCTCCAGGCCTGGAGCTACACAAGGTTGCCCAGGGGCCCATCCAACCTGGCCTTGAACACCTCCAGGGATGGGGCACCCACCCCCTCTCTGGGCAGCCTGTTCCAGCACCTCACCACTCTCTCTGGAAAGAACCTCCCCCTAATATCCAATCTAAACCTTCCTTCCTTTAGTTTTAATCCATTCCCCCTTGTTTTGCCATTATCTACCCTTTGAAAAAGTTGAATCCCCTCCTGTTTCTCTGCTCCCTTCAGGGACTGGCA
Organism: Zapornia atra; assembly: GCA_013400835.1. Lineage (NCBI taxonomy): Eukaryota > Metazoa > Chordata > Aves > Gruiformes > Rallidae > Zapornia > Zapornia atra. The sequence goes on along the minus strand of VZTU01002229.1, from coordinate 29,925 downwards.
GGCTGCCATGAAGTCACCCCACAGCCTTCTCTTCTCCAGGCTGAACCAGCCCAGCTCCCTCAGCCTCTCTTTGTAGGGCAGGTGCTCCAGCCCTCTAATCATCTTCATGGCCTCCTCTGACCCCTCTCCAACAGTCCCACATCTTTCTTGTGTTGGGGCCCAAGCTCTGGACACAGGACTCCAGCTGGGGCCTCAGGAGGGCAGAGCAGAGAGGGACAATCCCCTCCCTGTCCCTGCTGGCCACCCCTCTTCTGATGGAATTAATGTGTAAGTCTGTAGACAAACCATGAGAAAATGTTATAGCAGCATAGTTGGAGTCTTGTCAGCCTGGGTATTGTGGTGGTGAAAGGGGGAGAAGACAAAGTTGGATGAAGTAAGGGCTCCCCTGATGTGTAATCCAGAGTTTATCTCTAGGAGTGTTCTTCAACACATGACATTTGATTTTACAGCGCCAGGCAAACAATGCAGAGGGCCCAGAACACGAATATTTCTGGCAGAGCTTGGCCCCCATCCAGGCTTAGTTTATGTAGAAAGGTGTTAGATGCAGCTCTGTGAGAGGTTTTCTTCCTCCATCCCTCTCTGTGTGAACAGAATGGATAAAACTGCTGTGGCTGTAGCTGTGCCTCATCTATGAGATTCTCTGCAAACATCCCATTGCCACACGGTTTTAAGCTGGTATGGCCGACCTTTCCTTCTGGAGATAGTCAGTCTGAAAGACAAAAAGCCAATGCAGGCTACCAGCACTTTCCCAATTCATCCCTGCTTCCCAGAAAGTGTGGTATGTGTATATGACTTCATAGCAGCACATCTGCTCTGGAGACAGGCTGAGAGGGTGGCTCAGCCTGGAGAAGGCTCCAGGGAAACCTTAAAGCCCCTTCCGGTACCTAAAGGAGCTACAGAAAAGCTGGTGAGGGACTGGTGACAAGGGCAGGGAGGGACAGGACAAGGGGGAACGGCCATCATCTGAAAGAGGCTGCATTCAGATTAGATATTAGAAAGAAATTCTTCAGTATGAGGGTGGGGAGGCCCTGGCCCAGGGTGCCCAGAGAAGCTGGGGCTGCCCCTGGATCCTTATCAGGGTTCAAAGCCAGGTTGGATGGGACTTCCATGCCTCACACTTGGAAGCATCGTACCTCAGATATGGTCCCACAGTTGGATCTGTCATCAGGTGGGGTCTGAGTCAAGAAAAAGGAAGTAGCTTTATTCAAGCAGGAAAAACCAGCAGTTTTTTGTTAATTGTGTTTAAATTTTGCACCCAGCTTGTAAGTCTCGTTGTAATTGCTACTTCTCTTTGCAAGAATCAAAGGCTGGTGTTGTCTGTTCTCCCATCTCCTGAGCAGAAGAGGTTGTCAGACCCAAATCTCCAGGGGTTTTAAGTGGTCACTCAGTTTTGATTAATGCAATGTTAATACAAGCTGTCGGATCCTTGGAGCAAGCTGCTCACAATCTCCATGCATGAGGAACTTCAAAATAATCCTTTGGGGACATCCAGGGACAGAAATGTGATCTCCTTAGTCTTTGATGTGGAGAACACAAGGCTTAATTTATTGAATAAATCACAAGTCATACTGTCACATATGAATTTTCTCCTCTCTGTGCTTTTTGGGCAGAGCACTTAAGACTATATCCTCCCCGTTGGGCTGGCACTGGACTCCAGTGCTGTGTGAGGGCACCCTGAACTGCCTTTAAATTAGTCAACTCCAACCCTGCTCCTGCCACAAGTGTAAAGGCAGAGAAGTAAATAAAGAGACTAAATGAAACAATTCAGCTTTTCATTCCTCTGCTTCCTTTTCCAAGAGAAGAGACAGTTGATGCTTTTGTAGTTTCCAGCTTGGGTGCTCTGCATATTGCCAAGGGGTTTATAAAATTAAGGTTTCACAAGACTAAGGATATTCCAGTTCTATTTGTGTGTGCAAAGATATATGTGTGTGAATTTTAACCTCTTGTTTCCTAGGGGCTGTGCTTTTTACATACTAAGTTGTACCTGGGAGGAAGTGCAAGGATGCTGAGAACACCTCAGCTCTACTAAGGTTATGTCTGGAGGTGGTTCGAAGGTGACCTCTGCTGTGGTTTCTTCATACCAGCAATGTATTTGGTTGAAAACCTTTGGGAGCAAAGGAAATAGGGGCTGAAGAGTCTGACATCTCTTCTCATAGAATCAGAGACTGGTTTGAGTTGGAAGGAACCTCAAAGCCAGTCCAGTTCAACCCCCTGCCATGGGCAGGGACACCCTCCACTAGTCCAGGGTGCCCAAAGCCCCATGACCTTGAACCCTGCCAGGGATCCAGGCGAAGCCCCAGCTTCTCTGGGCAACCTCTGCCACGGCCTCCCCACCCTCACAGGGGAGAATTTCTTCCCAATTTCTGGTCTTATATCTAGTGTGATATCACGATGTGCCTGGCAGCGAACAGGAGCCCTGGGGTGCTGGGCTGTGTACAGTGCTGGGCTGTGTACAGTGACGTCTAGTAAGGTGAGATGTAGCTGAAGCTGTGAGATGGAGCTGATGGCTTCCAGCACCCTGAAAAAAACCTCTTCTGGACTTGTTCCAAAGCTCCATGTCCTCCTTGGGGACCTCATAGCTGAAAATAAGTCCTGGAGAGTCATGTGGTTAGGGCATTGGCCTGTACAATAGGACGTCCATGTTCGAGTCCTTCTGCTGATTCATCTGGCAGAAAAATGTCACCCTTTCCTGTTGGTTTCCTAACCACTGAGACAGGCAGAGATCAGTTTTGTCTCTGAATAAGTATTTACTGGTCTGTTCTAGTGGAAATGTGGGAGAAATCTAGAATTTTCCCCTTCTATTGGGGGCAATCCAAGTTAGAAACATCAGAAGTTGCTGTGAAACCAAATTGTTAACCTCCATCCATCCCTGGCACTCTTTGTGTGCATTGGGCTGTAAATTTCCCTTATATTTATTTCTTTTTTCCTTTAAAATGAAGATCAGTCTTAGGGCTGCAGAATCCAATAGCTCCAACTTGACAGCAGCTTTCTCAGAGCTGGTGGCTGCCGTGGTTGCTGTCCATCAGTCATAGCTGTCAATGGTAATGTCCAGCCCTGCATGCACAGGGCTACTTTACATGTGGCAAGAAGTTCTTCAGAAAGCCAATATGGTAAAGGTTTTAACAAAAAATACAGACGTGGAGTTGCAGAATTTCATCTCGAGTTAGTGGCTGGTAGGTGACCTTTAAAAGCATTTTGGAATATTTGAGATTTCTTTTCTGTACTCTCCATTTCCCTCATTTAGAAAATAAGCAGCAGGGACAGGGAGGGGATTGTCCCTCTCTGCTCTGCCCTCCTGAGGCCCCAGCTGGAGTCCTGTGTCCAGAGCTGGGGCCCAACACAAGAGAGATGTGGGGCTGTTGGAGAGGGGTCAGAGGAGCCATGGAGATGCTCAGGGGGCTGGAGCAGCTCCCCTAGGAAGAGAGGCTGAGGGAGCTGGGCTGAGTCAGCCTGGAGAAGAGAAGGCTGTGGGGGGACCTCATTGCAGCCTGCCAGTCCTTGAAGGGAGCAGAGAAACAGGAAGGGAATCAACTTTTTCAAAGGGTAGATAATGGCAGGACAAGGGGGATGGATTAAAGCTAAAGGAAGGAAGGTTTAGATTAGATATTAGAGGGAAGTTCTTTCCAGAGAGAGCGGTGAGGGGCTGGAACAGGCTGCCCAGAGAGGGGGTGGATGCCCTGTTCCTGGGGGTGTTCAAGGCCCGGTTGGATGGGGCCCTGGGCAACCTTGTGTAGCTCCAGGCCTGGAGGTTGGTGGCCCTGCCTGTGGCAGGGGGGTTGGAACTCTGTGATCCTTGGGGTCCCTTCCAATTCATACCATTCTATGATTCTATGAAAAGGATTTACCCCAAGCTATTGTATAGGAGATTTAGGTTTTTGTATTTAGGTTTTTTAACTGGTTGAGGATGTTTAAAGAAGACTGAGTTGGTCTTCTGCTTTTTACAGCTGCCTCTGGAAAAAGGAAACATACACTATCCCCGTGATTTAACTGCATTTTCATCTGTGCTGGCACATACAGTCATGCCCCAGAAAAGAATACAATAAATTTAACTGCCAATCTCAATATACTTTTGGATGTCTCAGTAGGAATGAATCCTTTATGTGTTGCTTAGCTGGACCCTTTTGTAGGCCCTTTGCACTCTCCTCATGTTTACCAAGGGTCGCTTTGGAAAATACAGGTATATTAATCACATTGTAGTTGAGTTAATGAAGAGTAAGAAAGAAATGTGAACTGTAGTGCTGTAAGGTGAGGTTTGAGTGACACATTTCTTTCAGGATCCACCCTATATTAGGTGTTAATTTCTAGAAACCCACTAGTGCTGTTGGTCTTACCACTTAATGTTGTCATTTTACCCTCAAAAATGAGGCTTTTAGACAAATGGTCTTGTCATTTCAGTGAAGTAGCCTCTTATTCCAGAGGGTCACCCTGGGCTAGCATTTAGGACTCAGCCTGGCTTACCTGTTAAGACTTTGTATTAGGAGTTGGACTCAGTGATCCTTATGGGTTCCTTCCAACTCAGTATATTCTCTGTTTCTATATTTCTATGATAAATACTTAGATGCTTTTATGTTAAGTCTTTATAAATACTTAGATGCTCATAAATACGTGAGGGGTGGGGGTCAGTCTTTGTTCAGTTGTGCCGAGGAACAGGGCAAGAGGTGATGGGCACAAACTGGAGCAGAGGAAGTTCCATCTAACCATGAAGAGGAGCTTCTTTCCTGAGAGTGTGGCAGAGCCCTGGGCCAGGCTGCCCAGAGAGGGTGTGGAGTCCCCATCTCTGGAGACACTCAAACCCCGTGAGCTTGAACAGTGTCCTGTGCAGCCTGCTAGAGGTGATCCTGCTATAGACTATATGATCTCCAGAGGTCCCTGCCAACCCCTATCATTCTGTGATGCTGTGATTCTTTTCACATGGTTCACGTATTTATTTGGCCATTTTGTTTCAGGTGATCTTATGTGGTTTCATTAATTCTGGTTTAATTCAGTCTTTGCATTGCTTTCCATGTGGACAGCATAAATCCAGGGATACAACCTTGTCTTCTTTTAGGGTTTCAACCCCACTAAGCCATTTTCCATCTGTTATTTCCAATGTTTTTTGTTTTGCCTCAGCCAGCTGCCCTTGTTGTCATCGCTGTACCTTTCCAAGAGAGTATCTCTTCCATACAAGGCATGCTCATACCCTCACTCTAACAAGAAATTTTTTAATAAGTAACTATGCTTTAAATGCTGAGGCTCTGAGACTGAAGAAAATAGACCTGGGAGCACATAGAGTATTCATAAAAATAATACAGATGGGTCTTATTCTCCAAAGTGGGCTAGCCATACGAAAACACTTATTAAAAAACGAGGTTCAGTGTGCTTCCAAAATTGATGGCCTGCTTCTGAGCATCATTAATTTCCTGGTCCATGTTCAATTTGTATCGTGTTGCAGCTGCTAATGATGTTCTAGAGCCTATATTACAAAGGAGAAAGAAACCTGCCACTCCATGCATGGGAAATAAATCATCACCTTGCCGTGAGTTTACCTGTAATTGGGAGAGTTGTGTAAAATCCTAAGAGAGGCCACTTCTGGGAATATTCAGGGGGGCTGAAAATGTCAGGGACGAGCTTTTCAGCTCCTTCAGTAGAAACCGTGCTTGAAATAACTGGATGTTATTCCTTTTCATTGCAGCCTTGCACAAATGTATATTGATTAATAAAGGAAGAGCGTGCCCTGTGCCTGGCACTTTTGAGTGATAAACAGTTATGCAGCAGTAAAGAGGGTATATTAAAGGGTAAGAGCTAATGACTTTTCTTGTATATGTAACACATTAAAACCAGCATGAAGCTACAGCTATTTTATCATGCTGCTAATGTCCCTGACAACATTCACTTGGTGGGAGTGAATGAATGGGAATCCATTTAGAGAAGTAAATTAAAATACCTTAAAAAATGCCTTTAATAATAGCTACAGAACTCAGCAGGATCAGAGAAGTGAGAGATACAAAAGACCTATTAAGTTATCCAGTCCATCTCCCTGCCAAGGCAGCAGTATTCCTTATTATGCAGTTACTACTGTATCATTCAGGGAAGATTTAAATGTCTCAAGTGCCACTGCCTCTGATGGGAGAGTAATCTAAGGGCTGGAAGATTGGACTGTCACAAACTTTCCCCTGTGTACAACCTAATTTTTCCTTCCCTGTTCATCTCCTGCGCTGCATCTGTAGATGTGCAAGGGGAATAAATGGAGAAAAATTCCTTATCCAAGTATGAACTTTTGTATTTCATAGAATCAGAGAATGCTTTGGGTTGGAAAGGACCTCAAAGCCCATCTAGTTCCACCCCCTGCCATGGGCAGGGACACCCCCCACTAGACCAGGGTGCTCAAAGCCCCATCCAACCTGGCCTTGAACCCCGCCAGGGATCCAGGGGCAGCCCCAGCTTCTCTGGGCACCCTGTGCCAGGGCCTCCCCACACTCCGAGTAAAGAACTCCTTTCTAATCTCTAATCTAAACTTGCTCTTTTTCAGCTTGAAGCCAGTGCCCTTTGTCACAGAATTACAGAATCACAGAATCGTAGGGGTTAGAAGGGACCTCCAGAGATCATTGGGTCCAACCCCCCTGCCAAAGCAGCTCCCTATCTCATATTACACAGATAGGCATCCAGACGAGTCTTGAATCTCTCCAGAGAAGGAGACTCCAGCACCCCCCTGGGCAGCCTATTCCACTGCTCTGTCACCCTCACTGTGAAAAAGTTCTTCCCCATGTTGGTGTGGAACTTCCTGTGCCCCAGTTTACAGCCATTGCCCCTTGTCCTGTCCCCACAGACACTGAAAAGGGGCTGGCCCATTCCCCCTGCATCCCATGTCTAAGTATTTATAAACACTAATTAGGTCCCCCCTAAGTCTTCTTTTCTCCAGACTAAACAGCCCCAGCTCACTCCGCCTGTCCTCATACTGGAGATGTTCCAGGCCCCTAATCATCTTCGTAGCCCTTCTCTGGACTCTCTCCAGGAGATCCCTGTCTTTTTGATCCCAGGGAGCCCAGAACTGGACACAACACTCCAGGTGGGGCCTGACCAGGGCAGAGTAGAGGGGGAGGATCACCTCCTTCGACCTGCTGGACACACTCTTCCTGATGCCCCCCAGGATCCCATTGGCTCTCTTAGCCACCAGTGCACACTGCTGGCTCATAGGCCTGTCCCTGCACTTCCTGGTGAACAACCCCTCTCCCAGTTTCCTGTAGGACCTCTCTAAGTGTTGGTAGGCCACAATTAGGTCTCCGCGGAGCCTTCTTTTCTCCAGGCTAAACCAGCCCAGCTCTCTCAGCCTGTCTTCGTAGCAGAGGTGCTCCACACCCTGATCATCTTCATGCCCCTCCTCTGGATTTGCTGCGGCAGGTCCATGTCTTTCCCACTTTTTAAGCTGGTAACAATGCTGAATCAGCAACCTGCTTGGTACTGGGGATGCATGTGTTTGTTTGAAGACTATCAAAAGACATCTTCTCTAGCAGATACTGCTAGTTCCGTGCCAGTGTTTTATGGTGGTGTTTTTGGAGGTGAGAACCACCTTGGGAGAGAGAGCTCAGTGGCTTCTGCTGATGGTCCATCTCCACCAAATCCAATCCCATTTTGGCATGTTCCCAGACGCTGGGTGAGACTTGATGTGCTGAGAACTCCCATTTTCCAGCAAATTTGGGAGATCTGAGTAGTTCTGATGTCTTTTGGGCAGACAGATTTCATTGATAGTTCTGGAGAAGAAAATGCCACTACTTTTAGATGTTTCTGTGTCAGGGTTTCTGGGATGACAAGGTGGTTGAGTTTGGCTGGTTGTTTTTAAGCATACCTTGGGCATCTTTTGAGCTCAATATGAGAATAAATGCATCTGATCTCCAGTATAATCACCAGCAGAAGTTCACCCAGTAATTTTTGCATATAAGTTCATAACTCCGGTTTGAATGTCACTTGTCTTTCAGAAGAGCACCTGTGCTTGATTTTAGAGCTCCACAAAGATGGAGAACCCAGCACACGCAAGCTGTTAGCGTGGTTAATTACCTTCACTGTTAAAAAACATGTAGCTCATTTCTGCTCTGATATGATCCAGCTTCCACTCCCATCTGCTGGATCTCGTTATGGCTGGCTTAAATAACATAAATAAGAAGCTTGAAAAATATTCAATTGTCGTAGGCATTCAGGAGGTCAAAAAGAGCATGTATTTTTTTTTTCCTTTTTATATGCAAGTATCTGACCAGAAGGGTCATGATAACCATCAAGTCCAGTTTAGCCAGGCTATGTAGAGCAGGCGGTTGTGTGGAGCATTTCTCATTTGAAAAAGCTTTTTATATGTAGTTGTCTAGTCACATCATTCTGTCTTGATGTTGACAAAGTTGGTTTCTGGTGGGACAGATGAGCTGTAGTCTTGTACATGAGTGAGCATCAGTCTATGGTGGTCACTAAGGACAGTGAAGAACTGAATTGGGACCCAGATGTTAAGTCCACATCCTACATGACATGAGACAGGTGAAGGTAGATGTTGGCTGATTCTGACCTTTGATGCTGTAAGAAGGGACTCAGTTTAATTAGAATCATAGAATCACAGACTGGTCTGGGTTGGAAGGGACCCCAAGGATCATACAGTTCCAACCCACCAACCTCTAGGCCTGGATCTTCACAAGGTTGCCCAGGAACCCATCCAACCTGGCTTTGAACACCTCCAGGGACAGGGCACCCACCCCCTCTCTGGGAAGCCTTATCCAGCCCGTCACCACTCTCTCTGGAAAGAACTTCCCCCTAATATCTAATCTACCCCTTCCCTCCTTCAGCTTCACTCCATCCCCCTTGTCCTGCCATTATCTACCCCTTTAAGAATTTGATTCCCCTAGAAACTGGGGAAGTCCTTCTAAGAAAACTTTTCCTTGCAGTGAAGTACAGCCTGGAGCACAAGTCTGTCTTAAATTTAGACAAAGAATATGATGAAAAATCCCATGCAGCCATAGCCACAAGCCCTTGTGCCTCATCTCCCAGCTTACCCAGCTTTGGGATCTGGCCTCACGTATTGCAGAAAAAGCACGTGTGCTTTCAGACTGTGCAGGCTTGTGTTCAAATTGCAGAGCTCATGAGTATCATTAACCTTTTGTTTTTAGAAAAAAAAACCACCACTGTGGAGCATAGTTTGAAAATACTCACAGCAGACTCCTCTTTCTGTGCTTTAAATACTCGTGATTCATTGCACACTTACTGGCCTTCAGCAGGGTTGGCTATAGTTGATGTTAACTTTGTGTATAATAGAGGCTCACATGGTCAAATCAGGGACTCTGAGATATCACTGCCTACAACTATTGGGAAAACTATTTTCTGACCCTGGTACATGTCATTTTATGTTCATATGACTGTCACTTCTACTATCCCATAAGTACTTTGCACAGGAGATACATGGTTCTGGGCTCCTCACCATAAGAAAGACATTGAGGTACTGGAGCGAGTCCAGAGAAGGGCAACCAGGCTGGGGAAGGGGCTGGAGGGTAAATCCTCTGAGGAGCAGCTGAGGGAGCTGGGAGTGTTGAGCCTGGAGAAGAGGAGGCTGAGGGGAAACCTTCTCATTGCCTACAACTACCTGAAGGGAGGTTGTAGAAAGGTGGGCAATGGTCTCTGCAGCCAGGGGACAGGAGATGGGACAAGGGGAAATGGCAAGAAGCTGAGCCAGGGCAGGTTTAGATTAGATATTAGAAAACAATTTTTTACTGAAAGAGTTGTGGGTCTGTGGCACAGGCTGCCCAGGGAGTTGAGTCACCTTCCCTGATGTGTTCAATAAAAAGGTAGATGAAGTACTTAGACATATGGTTCAGCATAGGATGGGATCAGTTGGACTTGATGATCTTAAAGATCTTTTCCAACCTTGTGATTCTGTGATCCTAAATACCCAACGTAGTGTTTAGAGGAAGAAAACAGTTCTTCTGCATGGGTAGAGGTAATACAGGAATAAGCAGATTTTACAGTACGTGTTCTCCAGTTTTAGAAAAATAAATAAATAAAAATGTACATTTTGTTCTTCATCAATATTCCAGTTCACTGGAGCAAATGGGTTTTGGATCACCCAGTGCCAGGTAAATAAGAGCTATCTGCTCATTCAGCTGCTGCAGCATCACGTTTAGAGGTGAGAGAGGAAACACATCATATCCTGGGCTCCTGTTCATGTTCTGGGGGGGGATGAAGGCACTCAGGACCTCTCAGAATAAAGCCCATAAAAAGAAAAAAAGTATCACCTGCAGTGAAACAGGCAGAGTTAAGAGTTTAAAAAAGAAAGAAAACCCAAACCCTCGGAGTTCAGAGCATCTGAGAAACAAAGTTGTAGTAGGATGTAGTATAACCATAGTAACAGGCAGGATTCTGCACAACTGATACTGGAATAATGAATTTTGCTGAAAAAAACCCTGCTGTATGAGAAAAGCAGGCTATCAGATTTTGAGAGTGTAAAGAGAGTTTTTGCATTTAAACATGTATTTGAATTGATACATAGTAAAAACTCCAGCCCTTTGTCAACCCTGGATGTGCCACGGAGGAAAACAAATTGAAAAGCCCCCTTATCACTCGGTGTGAATATAACCACAAATCAGTAAAACAGACAATTTAGACTATCACTGTTCCTCTGTTAGCTAGGAAATTTGTTGCTTTAGGATTGTGTATTTTTTGGGCTGGTTTTAGTGGAGGGAACCGCAGCGCTGATGGACTGAAATAGGGGTGCAGGTTGGCTCCTTATAGAAATGATGGAGCTGGGGCAAGACCCAGCTCTTCTGCCCAGCCCGTGTGTGCTCCTCTGGCCCCAGTGCTTTTACATTGGCTATTTTTCTTTAGCCATCAAATAGGCTTGTATAGCAATATTCCAGGAAAACTGGGCCCCCAGCTCTTGCTTTTTACTTTTGAATGATTTCCATTTCTAGCTCTGCTCTCCTAACATGTGATACCATTTGATGAGATAGAGAATAGTTATTGCAGCGGCCTCACGAGATACTTGTTAAACTTATGGAATTTGGGCAAAGGGAGTAAATGCATTTGTGGTTTTTATCTCCATCTCCTGTTGTCCTTCAAGGCTCTGACAGCACTTGATATTTATCCGCTCACAAGAGCCTGTCCAGGTATTTAAGCATCTCAGCTGGTAAATCAAAGCACATGCTGGGAGCTCGCTGCAGAGCTCCGTTTCACCCGCCTGCCGAGTAACAAACCGTTATTAATTGACAGCAGAATAACCAAATTGCAACTGGCAGCTTAATGCTGCAGAGCATCGCGGGTCAGAGCGCTGGGGGAGGTGAGACAGAAGGGGAGGGGGGCATGGGAAGAGGAGGGAACTCAGCAGGATGGATTTCTTATTGTAGAACTGATTGCCTTGGGTGTGATTTTGGCAAAGCCCAGTAGTCTCTGTAAGTGTCCTAATAAAGTTAATTATCTGTCCTGGTTGTGGCCAGGCCAGAGTCAACTTTCCCAAGCAGCCAGCCCAGGTAAGTTGAGTTAGCCCAGGTGAGCTGAATTCACCTGGGCTGTTTTCCACCCCACCTGACATCACTTCCCCATGAAAGGGGTTGGCTGGGGAGGGGCCTGGGCTTGGTGCCTCTAGGACAGTCTGAGTGTGGCTGAGGTGGTCAGTCTGTCTGTCAGTCAGTCCTTGTGTTGGGCAGCACTCTGTAATCATCAGGTTGGTAAGGTACTCTGTGTTATCACTGGGTGTGAGTGTAATTGGCCGTTACTGTTCTATGTTCACGGTGCTTTTGTCAGTAAACTGTCCTTATCCCAACCCATGGAAGCTCAGTCTCTTTCTCCTCTGGGAGTGAGTGAGGCATGTGTAGTGCTCAGACACTGATTGGGGCTGAACCACCACATCATCATATTAAAGAATCATAGAATAGAGCAGCCCAGGTTGGGTGGGACCTGAAGACAAGATCTGTTCCAATGTCTTGTGGGAGAGGGAGTGAAGAGGAGAGTATCCAGCACCCTCTCCAGTTGCCTCTTGAAACCCTCCAGCAACTGGGGCTCTAACACATCCCTGGGGAGGGTGTTCTAGTGAGTGACTGTGCTCACTGTCGAAGTCTTCTTTTATGTTGATATGAAACTGCTCCCAGTGCAACCTGTACTTGTTCCTTATCTTCTCCATGTGGTTTCTTGTGAAGAGAGTGCTTCTGTCCTCCTCATGCCTGCCCTTAAGCGCTAGATAATGTCATAATAAAATTAACTGCAGATTCCATATTCCAGACCCCAGATTCTATATGATATCTGGGGAATCACACATTTTTTGTAGATTTACAGGCTAATAACTAAGAGCATGGTGAGCTTGGTCCTGTCTCTGCAACCCCATCATATCTTACTACCTCTGGTGGCATTATGCCGGTGTGATACCTGTCAGTTGTGATGCTGAGCCAAGCTTCAAAAGTTTCCCTGCCCTTTGCACTCCTGTGGGCATTTCTGAGAAACACTGGGCAGCTTCTGAGCCTGTTTCAGACCAAGAACCTTCCAACCAGGAAGAAAATCTTGAGCTGCTAAGCAGAAAACCAGAAAAAAATTAAACAGTGTCACAAATGCCCTGTGACAGGTGGGAGCCTTTTGCCTAAATCCTGCAGTGGTGAGGCCTCAGCTGGAATATTGTCTGCAGTTCTGGGCTCCCTGGGTCAAGAAGGACAGGGAGCTACTGGAGAGGGTACAAAAAAAGGACTACAGAAATGCTGAGGGGACTAGAACATCTCTCTTACGAAGAGAAGTTGAGAGACTTGGACTTTTTAGCCTGGAGAAGAGAAGACTGAAGGGTGATCTTCTTAATGCTGATAAATCCTTTAGGAGTGGGGTCAGGAGGATGGGTCAGCCTTTGTTCAGTGGTGCCCAGGGACAGGACAAGAGGTGATGGGCACAAACTGGAATTGAAGGAGTTCCACCTGACCATGAGGAGGAACTTCTTTCCTGGGAGGGTGGCAGAGCCTTGGGCCAGGCTGCCCAGAGAGGGTATGGAGTCTCCATCTCTGGAGGCATTCAAACCCTGTGATCCTGGACACTGTCCTGTGCAGCCTGCTTGTGGTGATCCTGCTGTGGCAGGAGATTGGACTAGGTGATCTCCAGAGGTCCCTGCCAACCCCGATCGTTCTGTGATTCTGTGAAACTTCCTCTATTGTTTCAACACTTGTATTGGGTGTGGCACAGGCAGCAGTCTGGCAGCTGCCTGCAGAGACTTGAGACGTGGGATGGGAACAGCCAACACCATAATCTGAAGAGTAGGACCAGAGGAGAACAATGAAGAGCAAAGTTTTGATACGAGAAAAGTCTGAAATGGATCTTTGCTGGATGTGGTTTCCTTGGGATCATCTCTGGTGTTCAGCTTTCCCTGCTGCATGCAACAGGGCAGGGATGGCACCAGAGACTACACTGGGGCTCTGGAGACAGAGCATCCCTCTGGGACCCAGGGTTATGGCTTAGAAAGATGCTTGAACCTGATGATGAGATGCCAGGACGTCATCCCACACTTTGCTAGCAGTCAGACAGATCCCAAGCCACCTTATACTGTGTGCCCATCAGCTTTGCTGCCTTCATCCCAACACGACTGGAAACCTTCACAAGTTCATTTCAGTGGCTCCCCAGCCTAAGGAATCAGCCTAACACCAACAGGTGCTACAAGAAACCAACATCAGCCTCCCCAGCAGGCAAGGAGATGCTCTACAGTCTCCAAAACCACAACCACCCAGTTTTCCAGTGCAGCTCTCAACTCTCCATCCCACATCCACGGGAGGAACTGGAGCAATTCATGGGGAAGTTTGTCACCATAATGGATGATGACATGGCACACGGCACCCGTGACAGGTGAAACTGCACTGAGCGGAACAAATCTGTATGGATGGTTTGTTCCTGCTGAGGCAGGCAGAGGTTTCCTCCTCTGACATGTTGATTTATATATTTGCTGGTCTTCCCTGAAGAGTAGTGCCCCAGCGTGGGTCATTGGAGCCCTCTGCTGAATACACCTTCTTGGTGCTGGGAAAGGAGCATGAATGATGTTTTGGAAAGGTAGATGCTGTGAATTTAACATTTGGGGGGAGAGGGGGCAGCTGAGAAGCTGTAATTAAAAAAAAAAACCCAACCACAACAAGAAGATGTACAAATAAATATTGTGTGTCAAGGTGAGATGCAGAGAGCTGTGAAAACCTAGAGCTGTGGGTCAGGGCTGAGCATGAAGAGGTTTGAAAACCTTTTGTCTCTCCTGTCCTACCTTTAATCACAGTTCTGCTTCTTATAGTGCTTTCAAAATTGTGGGGTGTCAGCTAAACTTCAGTGGAAAAATTAGATTAGGCTTTATTTATTTTTTGCTTTAAGGCAGCCACATCCTGCAGTCATCTGGTGCCTTCCTCTGCCAAGGCATCTCGAGGAGATTTTTAAGTGATGGACAATAATATACGCATAACCAACAACCTTTCCTGTGCCAAGGTCTCTTCCTCCATCTGCTGTGTTTTCAAGAGCCTGTCACACAGTGAAAACATCCCTTCACAGGTACATTCCCATCTTTGCCTTCTTCCTGCAAAGAAATGAAGCAAGTGAATGGGGAGTGTTCCTCTAATCTAGTGCAGCTCACTAAGGATCCAGAGAATACAAAATGACAGTTTTGTGGCAAGGTTCTGGTGGAGAAGGGGGGGCTGCAGGGGTTGTTTCTGCAAGAAGCAGCTGGAAGCTTCTCCCAGGTCCAACAGAGCAAACACCAGCTGGGCTCAAGGCCGGACCCGCCGCTGACCAAGGCTGAGCCCATCAGCGATGGTCACAGCACCTCTGGAATCACAGTGAGGAGGAGAAAAAAAGCAAGCAGCTGCTTTCTGCCCCCAGAGAAGGGAGTGAGAAGATGTGAGAAACTGTGCAGACGCCAAGGCCTCTGGGAAGGGGGAGGAGAAGGTGCTCCAGGAGCCAGAGAGAACAATGCCCCTGCAAGTCCATGGAGAAGCCCATGGTGGAGCAGGTTGTTCTCCCGCAGCCCATGGAAGATGATGGGGAGAACAAGACCCCACCTGCAGACTGGAGATACCCCACGCTGGAGCAGGTGGAGACATATGGAAGATGCTGTGACCCATGCCGGAGCAAGCTCCTGGCAGGACCTACAGCCCTGGACCTAGACCTCTCTCCTGGACCTGGAGAAAGACCTATGACAGAGAAGGTTTTCTGGGGGGGCTTGTGACCCCATGGGGGACAAGGCTGGAGCAGTCTGGGCCTGAGGGACTGAGAGATATTCTGTGATTTATGACTGCACCCATAGCAGTGACCCACGCTGGGGCAGCTGGGGAAGAGCTGAAGCCCTGTGGGAAACGACTCGCGTTGGAGAAGCTAATGGAGAACTCTCTGCTGTGGGCAGGACCCCACGGTGCAGCAGGGGAAGGGTCTGATGAATGCCCCTCCACCCTCCCCCAGCCAGGAAGGAAAACAATTAGTGAGGAACTGACCCAAACCCCCATTCCCCCAGTCCCTGCCCCTCCCCGTACCACAAGGGGAAGAAGAAGGGAGCGAAATCCTGACTAAAGTGCAGTCTGCTGAGAAGAGAGGGCTGGGGGAGGTGCTTTAAGATCTTGTTTTACTTCTTACTATCTGACTCTGCTTTCTTTGTGAGTGTAGTATAATAAATTAGCTGGTTGTTAGGGTTTTTTCCACATTAAGTCTATTCTGCCTGTGACACTGATTGTGGAATGATCTCTCCCTGTCCTTATCTTCACTCCTGAGCCTCTCAATAGATATTTTCTCCCCTGTCCATCTGAAAAGGGGAGTGATGGAGCAACTTCGGTGGGCGTCTGGCCTCCTGACAGGGTCAAACCACCACAGATAGATTGAAAACCTGAAGGTTTGGGTAGGCTTGACCTGATGTTCTGAACTTCATCTGTGTTAGGGAATCGTAAAAATATCCCACTGATTTGAGGGTACACAAGACAATAATCCCAAAAGGATTATTGGGATAATACCTCTGTGTCTTCTGGTTCTTCTCCATCCCTCTGGGCTGGTGAAAGCCCTACAGTTGAAGTGTAAATTGTACCCACCCTGGAGCTGCTTTACGTTACCTAAAGCCCAACTGAGAGTAAAGGCTGCATCAAGGAATAATAACAAATGTTTGCAAAATACATTAAAAACCCGCGGTTGTTAATACCGAGCGGTGCTGCTCTGTTTTATCCTCTTACCTCAGCAGTAGCTAATGGACAGGAGGTCATAAGAAGGAATTTCCTTTTATTTTTAGTAGCCTTAAGACACTACTGAAGCCTTCAACCCCACGTGCTGTAGGAGTAATGAATCATCCCCTCGGCGTGATGTTAGGATTCAGCACCACACAGCGTTTTCAGGTGCGAGGAGATGAATATTGTTCTGTGGATGGGCTTCCTTGTTAGTGTGGGTTTTTTTAAAAGGCTTCATTGAAGTTTCTCACCATAAAATTAGGCTTTGATCATCCCCATTTTCTCTTAATGAATCCAGATGGGTTAGAGGCAACTGGATTGTAACTCTCTGATAATATGTGCGCTGCCTTTCATTTTCTCGTGCCGAGTTTCAGAAGATCCTGCACCGGCCCAGCTAACGAATCCGTCTATATTAACATGGCCTAATACATCTTAATACGTAGCATCCCTTGAGACACATGCAGATGTGTCAGGATTGCTTTGGAAAAGGTTAAAATGTTACAGAAAAATAGCCATTACGTATCTGGGACTGTCTCCTTTCATATGGTAATCACCCCTTTTCTGTCTTTCTTCTTCTTCTTCTTTTTTTTTTTTAAATCCTGCAAGTAGCTTTGTATTTCCTTTAAATCAAAAGATCTTATTCTAAACTCAAGATATTGGCAGGAGCTGAGCTGTGATTTTCATGTTGTTGTAGAGAGGAGAGAGCAAGTGGGAGAAACGACGTAGAAAGCAGCAATACCTTGTCTTTTACCACAGAGACTTGGGATTTTTAAGTTGTTTTGAGCAAATGTTGAGTTACATAAAGGAACAGAAATGAGGCAGATCGAGAGAAGACGTTTGATTCCTCTTTGTGTGGTTGCACATCTGACTCAGGAGGCTTGCTGTCACACAAGGGTGCCTGGGAGGGCAGATCCTTCCCCTGGTAAGCCAAGAGAGATCAGTTAGTAGCATGGGTCTGCTGGAAATCCCACCCACCTCTCACCAGGGGAAAATGAAGAGTATCAATATCCATGCAAGGAGGAGAACAATTGCTTTTGTCTTCTAGGTTGCCACATGATTTAGGAAGAATTGGGGTTTTTTCTTCCCTTTGTATAAATGTGAATTTTAATGCCTCACACCCTTAAGGAGCAGCTCCTGGAAGGAGACTTGCATTTGGACTGAAGGTGCACAGCAGCTTCTGTGTTTTCCATTTGTGCAGTCAGGGGTGTTCTCGTGGCTCACGTCCACAGGTTGGGCAGCCGCCTTTTCCTCTGCTGAAGACAAACGCTGGCCATGGGAGCACCTTTAAGCCATCTAGGTGCAAAGTGAAGCCTGTCTGCTCAGCCCCCTTGTGCCCACTGTGATCATTGCTGCTTGAAGGTTGAAGGACAGCAGCTCCTTAACCAGCCTGAATGCAATGAGGGTGTGACTGTGCCCTTTCTGTAGCTGGGTCTGGATAGTTCTAATGTCCACAAGTTACTAGGTGATTTTCCCACCGCATTTATCAGCCCAAAGTACGTGGTTTTGAGTTCATTCCCAAGGGGAAGGTGCCAGATTGGTGTTTTCATTTGAGCAGGATTTGAGTGGATTCTTAAAATGATCCTTTTGTCCTTGCTGGAGTCAGCCTGGCACAGCAAGGAGGGACAGCAAAGAGCCTGGGCAACATCTGAATCCTGTGCTCACACCCTGGAGCCCATCAGTATGGCAACAGCATCCATGGCTGCTGCAGCCTCTCCATGCTGATGTCTGCTTCATTTACTTGTGATGACTCCAGGCTGCAAGTCCTTTAGGGTTGGTTGTTCTCCTCTGTGCACATCAAGCCCAGGTTGGAACTGACTATTTATTAAAACATTAATTCTTATAATGAAGTGGCATAAACAAAAGCATCTGAGAGGCAGTTCTGCCAGACTACGTTTGTATTTGGACAGAGTGATCCCAGATTGTTGCTAATTACAGTACAAAAGATCAGTTAATTCCTGTGATTTGCTTAAGAGCAAACCTCCTAAGATAGAAGAGCAACCAGAGAAGTGAGGGTTTTTTTTCCTCCAAGTGCAGTTGTGAGTACAGGACATATCTGGAGCAGCACAGGGAATGACTAAGCTTTCATTGAAACCCACATGCTAAGGAGTCATGTGTGCTCTGAATGAGGATGAGCTTTGCAGATGCTTTTTTACCAGGCTAGGGACAAGTTGTGGAGCAGAATCAATTCCTGTCACTCGGGTGGCTCTGGAGGAGCAGGATTATGGATCAGGGCTACGCTGCCACACTTTAATCTGGAAATCAATAGAGAGACGGAAGTTGGGCTTGTGGGGATGTGGCAGCAACGATGATTTGGGATTTGATGAGATCTTGCTCTGCAAACAATTGAGTCACTAACTGCTCTTCACATCCTGATTAACACAGAGAAAGGACTAAATTCAGCCTTGATGCAGCTCTTTTGAAGCCCCCCCAGGGTCCCCCTGTATCATTCGAATCTAGAATTTCTCAAACAACCCATGGCTCCCAAATGCTTTGGTCTCCTCCTTCACCTTTTGGGTAGCTCAAGAATAACCCTTCATTCTACCAAACCTAATATTAGTTCAGTTTATATCAGCCTAGGACTTTGTCTGCTGTATTTAAATTGGCTGCTACAAACAAGTCCATTATCAATGTTATAAATACAAACCGTGCCAAGTCACCTTGGGGTGCCTCAGAAATCCCCAAATTCATACAGAGCTGTTTAAATCTTGGACATTATCAGATATTATGGTACCTCCTTCTTCAGGCTTGCTGTAGTTTAATCTGGCAGTCAGCTAAAACAACAACACAGCCACTTGCTCACTGCCCTTTCTCCTGGTGGGATGGGGAGAGAATCGATGCGGGGGGAAATAAAGTTGTGGGATGAGATAAAGACAGTTTAACAGGACAGAAAAGGAGTATGAGAAGGAGGAGGAGTATGATGATGATGATAAAGGAACTTACAAAACAAGTGATGCACAGCACAGTTGCTCACCACCCACAGAACACCACCTATGCTCAGCTAGTTCTTGAGCCACGATCTAAACCCCCAGCCAGCTTCCTCCCAGTTATATATGGAACATGATGCCATATGGTATAAAATACCCTTTTGCTCAGCTGGGGTCAGCTGTCCTGGCTGCATTCCCTCGCAGCTGCTCATGCACCCCCAGCCTACTTGCTGGCAGGGCAGGATGAGAAGCTGAAATCCTTGACTGCTTAGCAATAACCAAAACATCAGTGTGTCATCAACATTGTTTTCATCCTAAATCCAAACCAAGGTGCTATACCTGCTACTAGAAAGAAAATTAACCCTATCCCAGCCAAAACCAGGACAAGGATGTCCAACTTGCTCATCTATAGGATGTGTAGCAGCATTTTTGGTTCACAGATTTGTCCTGTTGTTCCTGTGACTGTGATACACTGTTTAGGGTGACAAAGGGATCACAAGATGCTGCTTAAACCTTGGCTACGGGTGGAAAGCATGTGTCCTACACATGCAGCATGTGTGAGTGGGAGCAGTGGGTGCAGTCCTTGTTCTTTATGACAGTCTGCAACCTGTGAGTCCAGAATTACTGGTCAGGGTAAAAATACTTGGGGTTTGCAAATCCAAGCAAGCTCCTCTTGTTCCTCTAAAAATCCCACTTTCACACTGAGGTTTCATCTAGTGAAGTAAAGACCTGAACTTGGTGGACCACTTGGTGATTGTGGCTGCTCCAGCATCTGCTCAGCACTAGGGAGCATCAGCTGTACAGTTACATCTATGGTGCTAATTAACAAAGCATTTTCTTCTTTTCTTTCTTTTCCAGAGCACAGTAATCGTGGAGAAGACTGTTCAAGACCTGATGAACCTGATGCATGACTTGAGTGCCTATTCAGATCAGTTCCTCAACATGGTTTGTGTGAAACTCCAGGAGTACAAGGACACCTGCACCCTGGCCTACAGGTACAGGAAGGCTTGGAAACCAATGTGTGATGGAGATCTACTCAGGCTTTTACTATTTTGCCATGAGTAGACAGGATTTACTTCTAGAAATCATCTCTGCTGAGATAGGCAAGGATGTTTCTTTCTAGGTGGGAAAAATTCTGTAATAGCAATCACTGGGATTAGAAAAGTCTTAGTTTCCCAGTGATTTTGTCCACATTGTGCTGTATTTTAGGCTCTTTAAACATGTACAACAGTGGTAGATCTTAGAAACCACCCAGCTTTCCTCTTAGACAAAAGGTGAACTCAGGTTGGAGATGGGCAGTTTAAGGCATCATCATTAACTTAAATAGCTGCATATAGCTGCTGCTTGCTCATAAAGCAAGACAGACCCTTCTTTTTGAGTGTTCCCACTGTATTTTAATTATATTGACATTTGTGTGTTCAGATCTCATGGCAATACAGGGATTAGTAAACACAGCACACCATATCAATACACACACTGGGTTTTGTGAAACTTCCCCAAACCCTTTCTGTGAACTTACTCTTTTAGTGATAGAAGCAAAGAACCCTAGAGTGCTTTGGGTTGGAAGGGACCTCAAATCTCATCTAGTTCCAGCACCCCCTCAGCCATGGTTCCAACTCTAGCCTGGGTTGCCCAAAGCCTCATCCAATCTGACCAGGGATTCAGGGGCAGCCACAGCTTCTCTGGGCACCCTGTGCCAGGGTCTCCTCACCCACAGGGAAGAATTTCTTCCTAATGTGTAATCTAAATCTCCCCTTTTCTAGCTTAAAGCTATTCCCCCTTGGCAGCAGCCCCTCCCCAGCTTTCCTGGAGCCCCTTCAGAGACTAGAAGGTGCACTAAGGTCTCCCTGGAGCCTTCTCTTCTCCAGGTTGAACCAGCCCATCTCTTTTAGCCTGTCTCCAGAGCAGAGGTGCTCCAGCCCTCACATCATCTCCGTGGCCTCAAGACTGGTTCCAACAGCTCCGTGTCCTCCTTGTCCTGGGGACACCCAAGCTGGAGGCAGCGCTGCAGGGAGGCCTCTGTCTCAGAGTGGAATTCTTTCCCAGCCCTGCTGGTCCTGCTGCTGGCAATGTAGTCAAGGACATGAGTGGCCTTCTGAGCTGCCAGCACACATTGCTGGGTCAGGTTGAGCTTCTCAACACTCCCAGGTCCTCCTCATGGCTGCTCTCTATCCATTCTCCCCCCAGCCTGTTGTTGTGCTTGAGATTGCCCCAATCCATGTGCAAGACCCTGCCCTTGTTGAACTTCATGCAGTTTGCATGGTCTCGCCTCTCCAGCCTGTGCAGGTCACTCTGGAGGGCATCCCTTCCCTCTAGCGTGTCGACCACACCACATAGCTTGGTGTTGTTGGCAGACTTGCTGAGGATGCACTCGATCCCTCTGTCCATGTCACCAGCAAAAATGTTAAAACAGACCCAGTTCATCATGCCCCAAAGCATCATATGCTTTGCAGAAATCTAGGTAGATTACCAGTCACTTTTCCCTTAAAGGGGTCATCACATGCACTGTCTTAGAATCATAGAATCATAGAATGGTCTGGATTGGAAGGGACCCCAAGGATCACAGAGCTCCAACCCCCCTGCCACAGGCAGGGCCACCAACCTCCAGGCCTGGAGCTACACAAGGTTGCCCAGGGGCCCATCCAACCTGGCCTTGAACACCCCCAGGGATGGGGCATCCACTACTTCTCTGGGCAGCCTGTTCCAGCCCCTCACCACTCTCTCTGCAAAGAACTTCCCCCTCATATCTAATCTAACCCTTCCCTCCTTTAGCTTTAGTCCATTCCCCCTTGTCCTGCCATTGTCTATCCTTTTAAAAAGTTGAACCCCCTCCTGCTTATAAGCTCCCTTCAGGTGCTGGAAGGCTGCAATGAGGTCCCCCCACAGCCTCTCTTCTCCAGGCTGAACCAGCCCAGCTCCCAGCTGTCTTAGGATGCTTCTGTTTATTAGTGGTTTTGGTGATCTGTGATCTGCTTCCCCATCCACAGCATGGAAGCTAAATGCAGTGTGGTCCCACTTGACACGGGGTTTTCACAATGGGTCACTGTGTTTGAGCCCTTTGGGTATTTGCTTTGCCATAGATTTTCCTTGTAACCATCAAAAAGTAACTTCTCCTCCATATATCCCAGTTGCCCATCTGTAAAATGAGCCTCCCTGGCGAGGGGGGGAACAGAAGCATGCCCTGAGCCACAGGAATAAATACTTGCATTGAAAGACACTAAAGATGCTGCGGCGATGTGGGCAATAATAGCTGCTATACATAATCTCCTTTAATGGCTAATTCTGGCTGGTGATAGCAGGGGAAGCTTGAAAAAGCCCCTTGTGTTTTCTGACCAAAAGCATTAAGAAATTATTTCCTGTTGCCTGATTTCATTCAGGAGAAGCTTCGTCTGCCAAGTGGCTGTGTATGGGCTCATTATTATTGTTATTATTAATAACACTGCTAATAGCAGTGAGCACATACGCGGGTGAAACTCCGTCCGAGCACTCGTGTAAATTGGTAGCTGCTCATGTGCCATTGTCCAAAACACTCATATTTTATATGAAACTTCACTGACTGGAGACAGACAATAGATGTAATTTCTTTGGCTTGAACTTAAAGGTCCTTCCTTCCTTCCTTTGCTGATACCATTCCTGGATTTGGCACCTGCTGAGGAGTAATTAGGACAGCCCTAATTTGGCAATATCCTGATTACAGCAGGAGGAAAAAAAAACCAAACCAAAACAGGAAACGTTCTAGTTTTGCTGCTAGCAAATGACTGACTGAAATAGAAATCTATATACATTTCAAATGATGCAGAGGAATATAGCAGCTCCCAGGCTTTCCCGGGGCGAGCGGTTCGATCCGTGGGGACGCTATGCCCTCTGCAGGGATCTCACATCGGTACGGCTCATTGCAGCCTTCCCCCTTGGACCAGGGTTTTCCTTGGGGGTTTGAGAGGGATAAATCCTCATGTTGATAAGGTTAGTGGAGGAGAGATCATTTCTAGCTGCTTAAAATCAGAATAAACCCCCACAGAGCTGGGTATTAATACAATTGGGTGAAGGTATCGAAGCAAAGGAGCACATATCTGGTCTTGAGATGTCAAGATAGGGAGAATTTGGGAAGCCAGCAAGATCTGCACATGGCATTTGTTCATTCCCCATGTGCATGTGTTGCTTGAAGGGGGAATATGAGCAAATGTGGATGAGATGTATTCAAATCCAGGCTTCTCAAAGCAAGATTGCTTTATTCGGAGTCCTTTGCAGAACAGATAGCTCTGTCAGGACGTCAGCGCGAAGAAATGAACAGCTGAGATTTTTCATGTTTGGTTTCTATTTGGCTCTGATTTACTAGTGAATGCAAGAAAAAAACACCCCTAAGAGGGATGGATATGAATGGATTGGACATTTCTATAAGTACCAACTATGGATTTTCTTGTTTTAACGTGTGACAAATTCTGGAAGCTTTTATTGAATCAGATGTAGGTGAGATGTCTTCTGCAAATGACCTGTTTGTAAGAAGAGCAGTTTTAGTTTGGCACAAACTGTTTACAAATGCAAGTTAGGTTTTTGGACTTGTTTGTGAGGGGTTGGGGCTTGACATGAAAAGAAAAATGGGAGATGGAGCCACACAACCTCCTGCTGTGTTGGCAGAGCTCTTCTTCGGTCTTGTCCAGCTCCTATCTTCTTAAGCAAATTTCTATGAAAGCAGCTGTACTCATGAGTTCAGCCTTTATAGTTAAACCCTTTGTTTTCAGGGCTTTGGGAGGTACTGAAAGGGCATACAGGGAGTCACAGGGACTGAGAAAAAACGTACCAGTTCAAGATAGTTACCGCTAATGTGAGGCTTTCTTTGCAGTCTCTTGCCAACACCCTTCTCAGACAAGATTTGCTGTTTTGAGTGCTGGAACTAATCTCATTCCATGTCTTGTTACAGAAATTGGGCCCATGTTTAGTCATGTCCACATTGAAGTTCACATTCTTATTTTGTTGTCCAACTTTAAGCTCTTTCCTGTCCATCCACTCCCTTCCAACCAATCTTCATCCTCCCTCCCTTGAACAACCATTCTCTTGCTCATTTTTCAACCTACCTGGAGAGTCTTTAAAGGCACCAGTTCCCCAGATGAGTCTCTTTAGTCTGTAAAAAGAGATGGCCATCACCAAAGAGGGGTTCACCTTAATTAAAAAGTGCCTGAGATCTCTGGAGGTCTTCAGCGCTCTCCACTGATATAATGGGATATAATTGGGCCTATATCTCTCAAAGTGAGGAAGAAAGTTCCTGCTTTCCAGCTAAGCAGGATAAAACTAAGCCTATTTTTATTGATAAGGAAATGAGCAGCAGAATAATTCATCCAGTGTGTGGGGTCTGTGGTCAAGCATGATTTCTCAAGTCCACAGGAAACGCTCCTGACACTCAGTTTACTACTTCTTATTGGCTTCTTCCCCTTCTTGCATTAACTTTTTGGGCTTTAAGTTGTCTTTTGGACTCTTTTTGGGCAGCAGTCTGTCTAACTGAGGCTCTTAGATGCCTGGCACATGCTCAGTATGCCACTCAGCATGGCAACATCACCCTGACCCTGGGAAAAGGGGAAAAAACTATTCAAATATACATTTGGCACAAGACAACAGAGTCCAATTAGCCCCTGTGGCCCCCAGATGTTTTCCTAATGAAAAGCCGTGGCCTCCCCAGTGGTGTCTGGGGAGTTTCCCCATCATTCTGTTCCCAGCTCAGGACAGCACTGGTGCAAATCTGGGACCATCACCATCAGCAGATGTTTTCTGGATAAAACCCACTGATCTGTGGAGGGATGAACCCTCCTTACTTACATGCCATCACCTGTGTAAGTGTTACACCTATTCCCTACCGGCTCCCTGGAGCTGGGCACAAACAGATGGCATTTTCCTTGGCCCGTTGAGCTGTGAATTAATTAGTTGATTATGGCATTGGTGGTAGCATGTAACCCTATTACAGCAGCAGGAATAATTACACAGGCGTTTGGGAGGAGGGGGGGTTGTTTGAAATGAAGTGTTTTGAGCTGTACTGAAACATGTCATCCTGCCTTGTGATAATTGACTCAAAGACCCGAATTAGATTGACATTGATAAGAAGTTACGGAGGCTGAAAACTGGCTGAGATGCTGGAAAGAAATGAGGGGGGGGAAAGGAGTTTTAATTGATGGGGAAAAGCTGGGCACCTAACAGAGGTCGGGGTATGCACCACCCTATTTAACATTTTCCTTAATGAGGAGGTGTTTGGAGTAAACCCAGCCTGTCAATAAAAATTAGGAGGTGTTGCAATCATGGGAAAGAGTGGGGACATCATTCCAGGGGACCCACCTAGTGGTAGCAGTGTCCCAGCATCGATTAATTTGAAGGTCCTGATTAATTTGAAGATCCTAATTAATTTGCAGGCTCCAGTACCCATGACTACCACATCACTAAAGGTAGGAAAAGCATGAGTCCTGTCGGTTAGGCTCTCAGAAAACACTGACCCTAGAAGAGCAAGTGCACCAAGCTCAGTTTGCAACCTGCTGCAGCACTAAATAGCCTCCAGTCTTTCCTCCCTCAACACCTATAGGGTTTTTGAGGGCAACAGATAACAAGGATCCTAAACCAGAGAGGTTGTTCTGTCTCTAACTCCATCAGAAGACTTCCAAAGATAACTTGCCTTCGTAGACATCTGAAGTGTTATGATAAGGCTGTAATAATTGAAAAGAGTAAATAGTGAATGTGGTGAGTGCTGAGGGTGCTGTAAGTGGAGTAATAGCATGAAATTGAGTAAAATGGTGGATGAGAAATTTAACATGAGCCACAGTGTGCTCTTGCATCTTGGAAAGCCAATGGGATCCTGGGTTCCATCAGCAGAGGGGTGGCAGCAGAGACAGGGAGGGGATTGTCCCTCTCTGCTCTGCCCATCTGGAGTCCTGTGTCCAGATCTGGAGCCCCGAATACAAGAAAGATGTGGAACTGTTGGAGAGGGTTCAGAGGAGTCCATGAAGATGATTAGAGGGCTGGAGCACCTGCCCTAAAAAGAGAGGCTGAGGGAGCTGGGCTGGTTCAGCCTGGAGAAGAGAAGGCTGCGGGGGGACCTCATTGCAGCCTGCCAGTCCCTGAAGGGAGCTTATAAGCAGGAGGGGATTAAACTTTTTAAAAGGATAGACAATGGCAGGACAAGGGGGAATGGACTAAAGCTAAAGGAAGGAAGGGTTAGATTAGATATTAGGGGGAAGTTCTTTCCAGAGAGAGTGGTGAGGAGCTGGAACAGGCTGCCCAGAGAGGGGGTGGGTGCCCCATCCCTGGAGGTGTTCAAGGATGGGGCCCTGGGCAATCTTGTGTAAATTCAGGCCTGGAGGTTGGTGTCCCTGCCTGTGGCAGGGGATTGGAACTCTGTGATCCTTGGGGTCCCTTCCAACCCAGCCCAGTCTGGGATTCTATGAAAATAAAACACAAGGTCAGCATTAGGATTTTTTTAATTTTTTTTTTGTCCAAGGGTTCAATTTGTTCAACTGTGAAATAGACTCCCAAGGGAAGGAGACTATTACTTCAGTCATTTACATCTGGAGAGGACAAAGCACTGGCTAATATATTCAGTGGAACAGTTGTCTTTCCTTGGCAGAAAAATGGCTAGATATCATCAAATTTATTTTTGCCGTCTCAGATGTCAGAGATTGTGGTAGAGCTTTTTCTTTTCCCTTCTTTCAATAAGTGAAAAAACCACCAAGTTCCTCACAGCAGCAGAAGGCCAAATTGAAATTTTGACGCTGAGGTCTTCTGTGGCTGGAAACAAAATCCATCTTTTTTTGTCTGTGGCAGATTGAACATGAAACCTAAAGAGAAGGCAAATTTCTATCTAAGTGCATGTGACAAATTCATTTTCACAAATCATGTGTACTTACTGAGCAGAGGTTGGTGGAAGGAGTGATAGGTTGCTCTGTGCTGGTGGGAAAAGGAGTAATCTGCTCTGTTTCAAGGTAGATCAGTGTTGGCTCCTATCTCGATGCCTTTTTCACTGTTTTCCTTTTCAAAACAGAGATATTCAGTGTGTTGTGACTTTTGTTTCTGTTTATTGACCATAAACCTTTCAGGAAATTTAAAATCAGACTGGTTAATCCACATAAACCCTTTAGAAGTGCAGGGTCTTTATTGCAATGTTGCATGACGCTTCCCAGAATCACCACCTGGATGCTGGTAAGATCTCTGAGCATCTGTTTGCCCCCATGCAATGCCCTGGCTTGGATCCAGAAGTCTGGAACCAAGTAGATGGCTGTGCAAGGTTCACATTGAACTGACATAGGCTGAGCTAGTTCAGATATGTCCATGGACTGCATGGACTCTCCATGACTGGAGAGAAGATCCAAGACCATTACTTTCATTTCATTGCTCCAGTCGTTGGTTGACAGATCCAGTGTTGGATCTCCACATCTTTTTGATGCACAAGGTTTCTCTCCATTTTTTTGAAGGGGGGGTGGGCAGTAAGAGAAGATCTATCTGGCTTTTGCACTTCTTCAGCCCCTTGTATTGTAGGACACAGCAAACATGCATTATTTCTAGGTGTCTTACAGCCTTGTGAGCAAGGGGTGGTGGGTGTTTGAGGGGAAACACAGGTCCCAGGGCTTTATCTGTGTTTTTTCAAAGGAGAAGGCGACCAGGGTCTTGGAGAGAAATGGAGATCTTAATTCTGTTGTGAACCTGCAGCTAGGTCTCTCCACAAGAACCAGACCTCTGAGACCTTGTCTTTTCAGATGCTTCCTTTCACATGTCACACTGTGCTGGTTGTTTGGTGGGTTTTCAACATTCCCATTCCAAAGGGCAGGAAAAAACCCAACTGTTGCCCGTTGGAGAGGTCACCACCATGCTTTTGATTTGAGTGATGTGGACAGGTCACATGTGCTGCTTCCTGGGCTGGTCACCATGCAAGGATCTCCAAGAAGAAGAGTCTCCTTCAAACCTTGCCTGGACTTCTTCTTGTGTGACCTAATCTAGATGATCCTGCTCTGGCATGGGGGTTGGACTACATGATCTTTCAAGGTCCCTTGCAACCCATAACATTCTGTGATTCTGTGAATCTTCCAGGTGCTCACCAGAGAAGAAGATAAGTGGTAGGATATAGTTCAGTCTCTTGAACACCCAAGAGTGGGAAAGGACTCTCCCCTCTCTACTCACCAGACTGGAGAAGCAAACATTGAAGAAGATGCTGCTGATCATTGTACATGAGCAATCCCAACATGAAAAATAGGAAGCAAATTAACTCCTTCAAACACAGCATCCCATTTCTCTCCTATGATTACCAGGGAGGCTTTCAGATTAGCTACACTGCCAAAAATATTAAACAGGGAAAGTCTTCATAATTTGAATATGCTGTATATTTGATTAGACTTTGCACAATTCAGATGAAATCCCAGAATCATAGAATGGTCTGGGTTGGAAGGGACCCCAAGGATCACAGAGCTCCAACCCCCCTGCCGCAGGCAGGGCCACCAACCTCAGGCCTGGAGCTACACAAGGTTGCCCAGGGCCCCATCCAACCTGGCCTTGAACACCTCCAGGGATGGGGCACCCACCCCCTCTCTGAGCAGTCTGTTCCAGCTCCTCACCACTCTCTCTGTAAAAAACTTCCCCCTAATATCTAATTTAAACCTTCCTTCCTTTAGCTTTAATCCATTCCCTCTTGTCCTGCCAGCCTCTGCCCTTGAACAAGCTGATTCCCCTCCTGTTTATCTGCTCCCTGCAGGGACGGGCAGGCTGCAATGAGGTCCCCCCACAGCCTTCGCTTCTCCAGGCTGCCCCAGCCCAGCTCCCTCAGCCTCTCTTTGTAGGGGAGCTGCTCCAGCCCCCTGATAATCTTCATGGCTACTCTGCCCCCTCTCCACCAGCCCCACATCTCTCTTGTGTTGGGCCCCAGCTCTGGACACAGGACTCCAGCTGGGGCCTCCCCAGGGCAGAGCAGAGAGGGACAATCCCCTCCCTGTCCCTGCTGCCACCCCTCTGCTGATGGAGCCCAGGATCCCATCCCCCTTCCCAGCTGCCAGAGCACACTGCTGGCTCAGGGGAAGCTTCTCATCCCCCAGAACCCCCAGGTCCTTCTCAGCAGGGCTGCTCTCCAGGAGCTCTTCTCCCAGGCTGTATCTATGACTGGGATTCCTCTGGCCCAAGTGCCCCCCCTGACACTTGGCAGTGTTGAACCTCATTAGGTTCACCCGGGGCCACCTTTCCAGCCTGTAATCTCTATTGTTAGATGTTTTGGATGACTGGAGGGAAGATCCAAGGCCATTACTTTCTTTTCACTGCTTCAGACCCCGTCCCCAAGCTGGGCCAGCTGGTGTGTGGCAAGCTGGTGCCTTCCACCCAGGTCTGCCTGGGCAGCTTTCCACGTTGCAGTCACAACACAATCAGCAGTGCCTGGCGAGCTCGAGTGAGATTGCAGAGAACAAATGAGCCGTGGAGAAATTACTCTCTCCTAGTACAGAATCACCTCCTCTGGTTATGTAAATGATCAGAAGTTGATTATTTCAAAGGTAGGGAAAATGTGACCCTTTTTCCCTTAAAAGATGGTTGTGGGTTTGCATTGCAAAGCTCTGATAGAGGAGGGGGGCTGCAGGGGTGACTTACTGCAAGGAGCAGACAGAAGCTCTCTGCAGGCCTCACAGAGAAAACACCAGCTGGCTCAAGGCCAGACCTGCCACTGACCAAGGCTGAGCCCATCAACGATGGTCACAGCACCTCTGGGAATCACATTTAGGAGGAAAAAACCCACAAGCAGCTGCTTTTTGCTCCCAGAGAAGGGAGTGAGAAGATGTGAGAGACTCTGCAGACACCAAGACCAGGGAAAAAGTTGTGGGGGAAGGAAGCATGGCAGGGCTGGAGAAGAGATTGCCCTGCAGCCC